>CM035417.1:32228001-32230501 GCA_020310875.1 Ceratopteris richardii
AATAGACTAAACATTTGATCTGTATGATCATGAGTGTGAACAATTGAGAGAAAGTTCACCTTAATATTTTGAAAGAAATTCTTGGCAAGAAAAAAACTTAGATATCCAAAGATAATAGACTTATTATTCTCTCTGGAAATGTTATCAAGTACAAATAAAGAACTAATGACAATTCACCATCAAATGATGGAAAAATTCTATGTAAGACTGTGACTATAAGATTGGGATGTTGATAGATATTGGGATAAGTCAAAGAAACGTTATTCTTCATAGGTGCACTATACATCAATACTCTAACCAAATGTATTTGAATGCGTCCTTCATCCCAAATATCTTTTCGAAGATGAACAAAGTGAGGAAGATAAGCTCTTTTTTTTGGTCTATACGATCAATCATCAAACATAAATAAAAGTGATGATGCTTCAAAGCCTCAACGTGATGATGTATTAATTCCTTTTTCCTCTCTAGATCTTGGATTGAATGATGCTCTTTTAGAATTTTCCTAAATTCAATCCTCTCAACATCAATCTCTTGCAGCCTTTGGCATGCCTTTAAGGTCAACACAAGTGGAGCATTCACCCATCTACACTTTTCTAGGAGTAGCAATTTTATGAAACTCTCTCTTCTTAAGTCTTGTAAAGTGTGCATATTTACAATAAATATCCCCTAGAATCAACATATGCTCCATGTATGCTTAAAAACCTCTCGACGTGAAAAATTGTCTGATAAATGTCGTCCACTTATTGTTGGCATGACATCACAATGAAAACTGAAGTAGTTTGTCATCCAATTAATAAATTTTCTACCATTTATTTCTCTTGTTGACTTTTCAAAAGATGGGAAAGAAAAGGCATATCTCAAATAGTCCTCTTTGTACTCTTGAAAGCCTCGAACTCCCAATTGCAAAGGCAATTTCGAAAGCCCTTCTACAACAAATGATCCCACATCCAAGATAGTTATCAAATGATCCTTCCTCTCCTTAAAAATAGGTCCCACAACTTGAATATGAGAAGAAAAATCATCCATCTGATAACCATTTTCCCTCATCGGTATGAAATGAAAAGTCACAAAAAATTTGCACATTTGGGGTAGCCATATAAGCCGTTGGAGTATTACCAACACCACAGATACTAAAATCTTCAATCAAGAACAATGTGCAATATCTAGCTATGTACTAGGTATGTGAGCCCTTGTACTATTACCATCACTAGAAAGATTGACCTCTTCAACTGAGAACAATTGTCGACTATGCACATTTGAAGGAGGCATTTGAGCCTTTGGAGAATTATCAACACTAAAGAGACTTACTTCTTGAACTTAGAATTGTGCCCTAGATCTAGAAATTTTAGTTAAAGAACAACACGCAAGTGAGAACGTAATATGTTGTAAGCAGGCACACAATCAACATCAAAGGATTAAACGAACGGTGATTATACAACAAGGACATTATTAGTACAAATCATGTTAAATACAAAATAAAATTTCCTACAAACACAACATCTTAGAAAATAGTAGAAGTAGTAAAAAATAGAGCAAAAACATGACAAAAATTACCTAGTTAGAAATAAATTGAAATGGATCCAGCTAGATTGCTAGTTGGTTATATTGTAAGTAGGTTAGTTACATTTTTTCACTCTTTGCAAAAGGCGTAGAGGGTGTCATTTTCTAATTCACAAAGTTGAAAAAAGCATAATGGACCTGCAACACATATGTATTTGTAGTGAGAAAAAAAAAATTAGTCCTCATTGAACATAGAGTCTAAGAAAGAAAGGAAGAAACATGAAATGGAAGGAAGGTCTTCGAAGTTGGTTCCTCGAGGACTCTTCCAAGCTTTTGCTTGTGCACTTGAAGTTGCTTGAGTCGCAAAAAAGTCATGTGAATTTTATTGGAGATGCCAATCGATGACTATATAAATGGCTTTCAATGACAATTCACATGGTTTAAATCGAGCTGCTACTAGACTTCAGGCCAGCGAGTAGCTCCCTTTGGCGCCTCTTTTCTATTGTGTTTGCGTCAGTGGATGTGTATCAGGTACGTGCATGTGTGTGAGGCATAAACGTACCTAATACATGTGTGCGTCGCTGCTTCCACTGTCCAGCAGGTACATCCTATTCCGGAGTCTTATCTCGCTCTTATCTCACGTCAGTCGTAAGGCGTAAGGCCTGTTTTCTGTTGCGCATGTACGTAAGTGCGTCCGTATCAGGTTAGCGTGTGTGAAAGTGCGGAGAGAGAGGGGGACTGGTCTTTACATAGTTCTTCGAACTGGATGTTCTCCATGCAGTCGCAAGCGCATCTCGTTGAGCGTTTGAGGCTGCTGCTAACCGTGTATGTTATCCTGATTCTTCATGAAGTGTTGATCATCTCGAGAACATCCGATTGTATAGATATGGAGCTGTTATGCAAATTATTTCAAAGGTTCTCTGCTACGCAAGAACATCTCATCCTTTCATTGTAATACGAAAGTGCTTGCGACGCCTATCTTTACCACCTTTTGATAGAT
>CM035417.1:32238001-32275501 GCA_020310875.1 Ceratopteris richardii
ATATATTCTTTGAGGAAGATATTTGAGACAGAGAAATTACACACAAATAGCTTTCCAACAAGCTAAAAATCAAGTAATTTGGATCTGTTTTGGTCAAGAAACTCAACTGACCAAAATAGATCAACCTATAGATCACCTGCTCTCACAAGTATACTGAAAAATTAGACTTCACTCTCTGATAGATATATATTTGGGACAGAGAAAGTACATGCAAAGAGCTTTTCAACAAGCTAAAAACCAAGCAATTTGGATACGTTTTAGTCGGGAAACGTAATCGACCAAAATAGAGAACCTGTTTACATAGGTATGCTAAAAAATTGGACTTCATTTAAACGCAAGAAATGGTTACATATACACTGAGATATGAGCTTCACAATTGGGCTGTGTACAAAATGATGTGCAGCTGGAAGGAGTCTATGGAAAGACAAAATGACCAGATGCAACTATTGGGAGCTCTTGCCTCTTTCTCTCATTGTTTAGAACGTTCTCCCACTTGACTTTTATAATCAATGAACATGTGAAGAAGTTTGTGCCTCCTTAACTCACCACTTTCATTTGATTGCCCACTACATGCCACTTACTACAAGGCAGATCTTGTATCTTTTACTCATCATGAATTTTGACTATGCTTTTTTTTTTTCTTTTCTCTTCTTTTCCTTTTATTTGGTAAATTTATCCAAGCATAGTTCATGTGAAAATGAGCTTGTACATTTATCTTCAACAATATATACATACATACATATATATATATTGTTTTAAGACCATATTTTTTGGGATGTCAATGGAAGTGCACCCTGTTTGCACGTATGGAAAAAAAAATGGATATGGCTTGGGGCAAAGTTTAGGATCAGATGCATATAAAAGCGCATTATCAGCCTACAATGCAATAATTAGAACAATTGGGACAAAATGATGAAAGTTCTCTGATTGAAAACCAGTGTAGTTGTTAGAGAGCATAACTGATGATGTTTTTGTAACCACAAACATGATGATTGCTCAAAATCTTAAGTAGCTTCATGAAGGTGACAAGTATGTTTTGGTTTTCATGCAATTTGAATCCAAGGGTTGTGTCATTCATCTGATCAGGAAATTCCTCATGCAAAAGAAGTATCTGGACATGAAGACATCTCTAGGTCGATTGAATTAGCAAAAGCAAGACCTAGACGGGTTTCACACAAAGAGAAGGTTCCAGCATAATCCGGACTTGAGAAAAATGCTGAGCAACAAGCTGTGCTTTCTATCAAACTTGGATCCATTGATCTGTGAGAATGTGGGTTACCATATATTCATTGTTTGAGGTCTATATTTAACGTGGAATGCTGTGGATGAAAATGAGTGGCTTTACATGACAACTTCCAAGGAATGCTGTGAGGTCACGAAAGTGGAAATCTGACATCAACTTAATGCCCAATTTTACCATGGAGTCAAGCTGTGCCCCCTTCATTGTCACCTTGGTAGATCAACATAGAGATAGGCCATTGCGGGATGTTGAAAAGGTGAGCATGGATGTGAAAGGGTGCAAGTTCATGATGGATTTTTTTTGTTCTAAGATTTCCATAGGTGGACAGAACATCTCCACTTTTGCCCGATAGAGCTTGGTTGTAGAAAGCTCATGCATTGCGAGATTGGGGACAAAATTTGTCAAAGGTGTCCACTTCTGCTAATCCAAGAACACATCTCCATCTTGATGATGATGCAGTCCACCACTCACCGAGATCATATTGTTGCGACTTGCAACCAAAAATTCCAACTTCGCTACTTGAGGAGGATGAAGCAGTTTTTAAGTAGACGGTGGATTTGGACAAAGCTAGCACACCTCAGCCTGGCACAGAGGGCAAACCAGAGCGTAATTTTTTATCTACCATGACTAATGAACATGGTTCCAGTAGCCAAACAAACCAAGATGTTCCCTTAGATAATTTCATGCACACATGTCAACCAATGTAAGATCAAGTTCAACAAAAGAACCAACAGTTTGCTTAGAGTCATGGGCGGCAGTGCTTCACATGGTCATGCAGTCTGTTCATCTCTATCATGGTTGAGGTAATTGGTACTCTTCTTCTAATGAGTCAACTGAGGTTGGATGTAAAGTGTTCTCAAAATGTTGTGTGTTGGGAGACCTGTTGTGCAGGAGAGTACCGATGGGCACTCATAACGGTTTTGGGGGGCAGTACTTCACATTCATCTAGTCAGTTTACCTCTATCATGGTTATGTTCATATTGTACTCTCCTTCGAATGAGTCAACTGAGGTCGAGTCTAGTGCGTTCACATTTATATTGTGTGTGGATGTCTTCTTTTTTCTTAATATGTTGTGAGTCGTGACCAAGGGTGAATCTCTAATCAGCACTGAATCTTGTGTTCTGTGTAAATGTCGAAACACCAGTGTATTGGTTCAAGTTCTGAGAGGTGCTTTGACATTGGTTCAAGTTAGGAGAGGTGCGTGCTGTCGAAGCGCCAGTGTATTGGTTCAAGTTCTGAGAGGTGCTCCATGCACAAGGAAGGAGTTATGGATGGTGTGCCTGAGTTCCAATGCCTTATTTGTGTTGAATCCTGTTTTTTGTGTAAATATATAACCTCCTAACTGCAGGCCCAAGTGCTTGAGTGATAGTCCTTTTTGTAAAGTGCTTAAGCATATTTGGCCATGAGATACACGCTTTAATGAGCATTCTTTTTTATCTATGGTTAATCTATGCAAAAATCTTCGCCATGGTTAAAAATACTTCTTATAGTAGAGCCCTTTTTTGTTATGGGTTCTTATCTTCATGTGATTCAGTTATCCATGGGTCATCTGTTTCAATCCTGAGAGAAATTTTAACGTTCCTTATGAGTGAAACTATCATAAATGAATGGGGGAAGTGCTTAGATTTCCACCCTTTGGCATACATGTTATGTATGGGTTGAACTCGTTCTCTGCTGCCCCTGCATTGAAAGTGGTTTACATTCCCTGGTCATCAACCATTTGCGATACTCCTGGTTATCTCCATTTGCCTGAATCCTTGTGTGGGTCATCCAAGAGAAAATTACTGTCCAACCTGGTACTACACAAATCCACCATGGTGATCATGGGGATGCCCATGTCATGCCCCTTTCTCAACTATGTTGATCGCGTGGAATTTCCTTAAAACTAATTGAGTGGATTTCTTGATTCTGTACTGACATGGACTGATGTCATTGCAGAAGTCATCAAACTATGACAGTTTAAATGTATTCCATAATTAGTATGATTTTCACATGATTTACCCAATGTAAATAACAGAATCACACTAAAACTGTCTTAACGGATCCTATGTTTTGTTAACTATGTTCAATAATAAAATTACATTTCGCTCATAGTACATGACAATCTTATTGGTAGGGTACTGGTATACTTTGGGGTTTGCCTGCGTTTGGCCAGCCGACATATGTTATAGGGAGCATGTCCGTGCCAGATGGAGAAGGGTCTACTCCTGACAATCTTCATCCAGTGGAGAATGCACCTATCCACAACCTTTCAGATGGATCTGCATCAGGCATGATTTTTCTTCTGTTGCCTTAAACCGTGGATCATGGTTTTCCATACATTATATACTATGACAACATATGTTATAGGGAGCATGTCAGATGGAGAAGGGTCTACTCCTGACAATCTTCATCCAGTGGAGAATGCACCTATCCACAACCTTTCAGATGGATCTGCATCAGGCATGATTTTTCTTCTGTTGCCTTAAACCGTGGATCATGGTTTTCCATACATTATACTATGACAACATATGTTATAGGGAGCATGTCCTTGCTAGACGGAGAAGGGTCTACTCCTGACGAACTTCATCCAGTGGAGTATGCACCTATTCACAACCTTTCAGATGGATCTGTATCAGGCATGATTTTTCTTCTGTTGCCTTATACCGTGGATCATGGTTTTCCATACATCATACAATGCCCACAGTAATCTCGCTTGCACATGTATGCTCAGACTTACAGATATTTCTCCAAGTCAAGAACGCACGTAAATTATTACTTAATTCACGGTGGGAAGCTTTGTTGCATGCAGAAACATGATAAATTTTATGGCTGAATATATGTTAGAACGTAAAACACCTAAATTAGGATCACAGTATTTATGAAAATATGATTTATAAGGGTGTCTATGAGATGCTATAGTAGGCTAACGGCCAAGAGAAAACTAGGCTGACCGAATCTCATAATGTGTATTGAGCCATCAAGTCTTAATACATGCACCCGAATATACAGATGCACAATTGCATTCTGCTGTTGTGGTTTCCCATCGAAGGCCAAGAAAATCTGACATAGCATTGATGGTTGGAAGAGGAACAAGATTTTCATTCTTTTTTTTATATATAGAATTATGTATGTGATTCAGGCCACAATTGGGGATGTTTCAAAAGTTCTATGCATATTTTATTATTCAAAAGAGTTCTCACATCTTACATGTTTGTTCTTGCATTATGCATGTGTTTCTTTTCCTCAAGATGTCTATGCCCTTATGATTATTCCACTAGTTATAACATGCTTATTCGTGCATGATGCATATGTTATTTGCTTTCGTTTGAAGATAAAGCAAGATGACTTTCACATATTTCCAACTTAATAAAACCTTGCAGAAAGGGTTTTCTTTTGTTTTGTTTTTGCCCTTGTTTTTTTGGTTTAATATAAATGATGGTTTGTTGTTAGTGCTGAAAAAAACTGATGTTATGCTATTTATATTTGCAGGATATCAGAGTTTGTATAGCAGTTTCTTTGGAAGCCACTTAAATCTTGGAGATGGATCAGGGATTAATCTATCCTCTTCAGCTATAAATGTTATAATTTCAGTATTGGTGGCATTTGGCATTTTCTTAGTCACAGTTTTTATCATACTAACAGTAATGTTATCAGCCTGTGAGCAAAAGCATTCTGTTATGTTTAATGACTCAAGCATCAGTAAACACTGTATAAGCTATCGGCTGAACCTGGAATTGAATAATATTCAAGAATCTGCAGTTCCATCAGAATGTTTGTATCATTTCTCTCATTATGTCCATGGAGACCAATACATCAAAGATTTTGAAGCTGTCATTCAATCAGCCAGGAACTACCTAAAAGGGTTGAAAACTTGCAGCAATGAGAACTATACGTTGGTGTTGGACATTGATGAGACTGCACTTTCGAATTTTTTGTCTCCTACCCAAAGGTTTGACACTCCTAACCATTTGTAACTCTGGATACCAAGAAACAGTGAATGAAGCGTCCATAAACACTACAGAATTCACAGGGGCAACTTCATGATTCTCTGGAGAAGTTTTCTTCACCATTGTGTGAAAGTTGTTTCTTGACAGAATCACGGAGATATATCTCAACTTCAGAGTGTATAAATTTAAAAATAGTAGATAATCGGTTTTATTTGTCACATGTATGACAGAGAGCGCCTAGATGGAAATTGTGATGCGCAATATCATGATATTGATAGAATGATATGAATAGGGTATAAAATATGATATCTCCTATGCTCCTCTAACACTCACTACGGTAGATAAATGGATTCTGACAGACACGTACATGAAATATGTTCATCAAGATTAGTGTTGAAATGTGCGGCCCATCAAGAAGAATGTTTAAAAGCTCACTCAAAATGTGGACGTCAAAAATTTCAATGCATCAAGTGATGTATACAAACTGAAACATTTGGAATTAATCATCAACATGCTTAGTGAAATATACACCGAAAGAAATGTCAAAATGTCCATCAAGATCAGGCGTCAACATAGATATTTTGATGGAAAAAAATGGAAAAAAAAAAGGAGCACTATGTAAGCCTCTTTTCCGTGGCAGAAGGCCAAGTGAACTATTCTTTCTCTCTCTTTTTTCAAGCATGAAACTAAAGTGTGTATGAGTCTGTGCATATGAGAGAGAGATACATAAATAAAGACTATGAAATTAAAGTGTATGCGTGCATGCACATGTATTGGCTGGGCTTTCTTGAGCTCTACATGTCTGATTTACATGATTTAGGGATTGTTTCTTTGTTTTGATGCATTGCGAGCATGTCTGGGCACCTTTATTTCCCAAATTCCTCACCATTTGAGGGTTATTATAGAGTGGAAGGAAGTTTCATGTCCGGTGGGAAGGAGATATGAGAGAAGGATGATTTTCATGGAT
Source organism: Ceratopteris richardii (assembly GCA_020310875.1). NCBI lineage: Eukaryota > Viridiplantae > Streptophyta > Polypodiopsida > Polypodiales > Pteridaceae > Ceratopteris > Ceratopteris richardii. The sequence goes on from CM035417.1 coordinate 32,244,138, forward strand.
AAGAATAAAGACATTAACATTTGATCAAGGTAAAAGAATAGGGTGTGTGAGCACATAAGCCAAACCAATCTCTCTAGCTGAGAGTCTCTTCCTGAGATAATGATTATCCACCTCAATGTGCTTTGTATGAGTATCGAACATACGGTTCCTTGCAACTTCAAGTGTGCTTTAATTGTCAATAAAGATGGTGGTGGTGGCAAAGACTGGCCAACACCCAAATCAACCAAAATGCCTTTGAACCACACACACAACACTCGTGAAAGTTTCCCTATACTCAGCCTCACAAGTAGAAGTGCCCATAGTAGGATGCTTCTTGCTCAGCCAAGATATGCATGAACTACCAAGCATGAAGCAAAAAACCATTGGTAGACACACGAGTGTCATAGCAACTAGTCAAATTCGAGTCAATAAAAGCATGTAAATGTGGTGATAATGATTCCCCTTGGGATAACGATAGGATTATAAGCCAATCAAGCATCCAAAAGTATGCTGATAGAGAAAAACACAAATTCATTTTGAGCATCATGAAGACTCAACAATAAACCATTGGGGAAAAAATGAACCCTGCATGGGCCTTTTAGATTAGAGGGTGATTAGTGATGGACCAATGAGAGGAGGGTGGTGGACACAATCTAGTCCCTTAATGACATTGGGTAGGCATAGCTTCCATGGTTTTTGTGTGGTCAAAGAGAAGAAAACCAGCCATAATTCGTGGTTTTTCTCAATTGAATGGTTTTGAAAACCTTGCAGATGAATAATAGCCCTTGGATATGCTCAAAGATCCAAGGGATGGGGTTGATTTGCAAAAGTCAAGGCATCCTTTCATTTGGGCCCTTGGATTTGGAAAGTATCCAATGGTTTGGATTTGAACAAGCCAAAAAAAGGCGGCCTCACAATCCAAAACAATGAAATGCACACTATTATCCATGTGAAAATGAATTGTAGATATGACCATTTAATCAAGCACTTCACAATCATCATCATCATCATCATCCATATGAATAGGTTGCTTTGTACTGCTATCAATCATTCCGCTATCTTCTTTGAATCAAGACATCACGAATCTCATTCTTTGATTCAAAAGTTGTGTCATCAAACTAACAAACATCATAGTGGTCTTTCTCTTTTAGTTGCAGCTTTTTTTGGAGCCACTTGCACTAGATCATGATCTATTAGATGTGCTTGAAAGCTTTGATGCCATTACGATATTGATAAAAATCAAGCATCACTTAGAGTTAGAAATATGACTAAGTCTCAAAATGAAAAATGAATAGATGAAGAATAATGAACAATAAGTAAACTTTGATATGCTCATACCAAGAAGTAATTGAGGGAGTAAAATCAGTATATGTATATATGAAAATCTAAAATCTTTATAAATTTTGAGAGAGTTTTTTTTTTTAAAAAAAATATTTTTTTTTTTAATAAATCCAGCGTATGTTTAACAGTCCAAAATCATGAAACTGTAAATAATGTCACAAAGAGTGCATAAACAAGCATTGTATCTAACAGAGCTCATTGCATATAATCCAAGTAACCAAAGGAACTAAATAAACTTATTGAGCACCTATAAATTCACTAACATACATCTCTTATGGCAAGGTTGGGATATGCTTTCCACTTGCATCATAAGCGAGGCTCCAACACTTGTGTCCTTGAGGTAAAAAAACATCACCATGGCTTTCTTTCACACACGTAAAAGGCATATGCAAAACATAACCTCCCTGTCATATCACATTAACATACATAGGCAGTGTCCTCAAAGACCATACATAGTCTGTGCTCAACCAATATATGTGAGTAATAAATATGTATAGCTAAGATAGAGAGATCAAAAGCAATCCAAGATCATCCTTACGCAAAGCTTAACACACTCCTTTAAAGTCAATTGATAAATGTCGACGAACTTTCAACGAGTGGTGGCTTCTTCCACCACAACTACTATGTGTTCAAAAGAATGTGTAATGACATTGAAAATGGTCCATTCTATTCCTTGGTCATAATCACTCATAGGCTTTTGAGTTTTTGGTGTGTGAAGGTTGTAGGTTTTGGTTGCACTCTACAAATGATAAAAAACATGTGTGTCAATCGCTCTTTGTATTTGTTTGTGTAAACTTGCAAACAACTCCTTGTATGCAGGTTTCACAAATGGGTGGTCTCAATACAATTTATGGCTGACCATCTCATTATATGTTTTATTAGAGCATATATGTTCAACAATATCCAACAACCATTTTGCCTTTCACACAGACACTAATGGTAGCAATCCGTAACAAAAGAACCTTTACCTGTATCAAAAGTGAAGAAGAAAAATGAAGTTAACCTTGGTAGAATTAAGCAATGTGTGTGTGTGTGTGTGAGAGAGAGAGAGAGAGAGAGAGAGAGAGAGAGAGAGAGAGAGAGAGAGAGAGAGAGAGAGAGAGAGAGAGAGAGAGAGAGAGAGAGAGAGAGAGAGAGTTTTGTTGCAGAGTTGAAACTTTTATGTCAGCCACTCCAATAAAAGGATCTCAATCAATTCCCTTGGTTCCTATGTTAGATTTATATAATGAACTCTCTGCTGCAAACTGGCACATTATTTTTCTTTCTGAGCGACCAACTAGTGCTCAAAATGCAACCGTGAAAGATCTTCTTTCAGCTGGTTTCACACGCTGGACACTACTGATATTGAGGTACAGTTAGACACTACTGATATTGAGGTACACTACACGCTGGACACTACTGATATTGAGAAATAAATGGGTTCCTAAAGTTTTCTTGTGTGGGTGCTACTGTGAAACATGAAAAACAGATCAGAGAATGAAGCCAGTATGACCGTCAAAGAATACAAGTCAAAGAAAAGAATGGAGCTTGAACAGAAAGGGTACCACATAAAATCGGTTATTGGTGATCAGTGGTCTGATATAACTGGTCCGGCAACCGGGGACCAAAGGTTTAAGCTTCCGAATCCTATATATCAGGTTCTTTAAGGATGATCCTCTCTTCCCATTTATGTAGAAAGTTATCCATAGAATAGTCTTGCAAGATCAAAATACTTAAGTTTTGTCGAATGAGAACTGTCAGGCGTTGTATGCTTTTCAATGCAACAGTGAAAGGTCTTCTTTTAGCTGGTACAGTTAAACAGTGCCTACAATGTTTTCACATTGAGAAATAAAACGGTTCCTTCAGGTCCTAAAGTTTTCTTTTATGTGAGTGCTTTTTTGAAACATGAAAATGATCCGGTATGACTACCAAAGAACACAAATCAAAGAAAAAAGAAAAGAATGGAACTCGAACAGGAAGGCTAGCGCATAAAATCGGTTATTGGTGATCTGATATAACTGGTCTGATATAACTGGAAGTGGTCTGATATAACTGATCTGGCACATCAATGGAAGCCCTAGAAAGTTATACATAGAATAGTCTTGCAAGATGAAAATACTACTGTTTTGTCGAATGAGAACTGTTATTGCTTTACATACTTTTCATAGCTAATTGTTATCCAAACATAGCCAATAACAGAGATTGGCAATCGGGATGGTTGAGAATATACACACATGCATACGTCTTCTTAGCATTCTCATGAACACACAACGTACAAGTACATGCGAGTTCATGCAAGATAGTGAAGTAATGGTATTTTGAGAGGGGATGCTAATTCTCTTGATCATTGTAGCATTTCGAAAGTTTGATTGCATGCCAATGTAATATACCAATGTGCTCTTGAGTCTCTATGGACCACAAATGGAATTGTATATACCAATGTGCTCTTTAGTCTCTATGGACCAACGTATATACCTTGTATATACCAATGTGCTATGGAGTCAATATGGACCACAAATGGAATTGGATCCTCGAGAATCCCATAAAAATGAAAAATCTAATCCTGTGGTATATACCAAAACCTCATTGGTATACTTTTGGTTCTCAAACCTTCTGGTTTTTCGAGGTTTGACGTTGGATGCCCTCAAATAAATCATTATGCAAATCTATCACTTTTGCTTGTATGGATGTCTATGAGGAAATAGAAGAGTGGCTTTTTTTTAGGTTCTGATGACTAGTTTTTTTTTTTTGTCATTTTTATGAGATCCTCGAGGATCCAAGTCCATTTGTGGTCCATAGAGACTCAAGAGCACATTGGTTTATACAAGGTATATACATTGGTCCATAGAGAACTAAAAGTATAACAGTGAGGTTCCGGTACATACCACACGACTATATTTTTCATTTTTATGGGATGCTTGAGGATCCAATTCCATTTATGGTGCATAGAGACTCAAGAGCACATTGGTATATACAACATTGGTACATACTGAGAGATTTGGCACTCACCTAAAAGGGAAAATTAGCATATGTGCAAATAAGCAAGGAGCTTAAAAGGGTACCACTATGAATCTGAATGATTAGTGCCACATTAGTTGAAATGGAATAATTTTTCGTTTCATGAAGGGAGAAGATAATAATTTGCTCTTGAAAAGTAGAAGAGTACATGACAAGCTACAGCTCTCTATTGGGTACAATGTGTTTTACCTATTGGCTCAACATAGAGTAATTGCATGTCGTATATGTGGCTCAAAGAGTGTGGCGTGCCTATATTTGTAGGTACTAGGTGCTGAATTTTTTGAGATTGTTTCAGCCATCACTTGAATTTGTGCCTTGATGAAGATCCACTCTAGATTTACTTAACCACCTTGTTAATATGGATTTCGTAGTCCATAAGAGTGGTCTAGAAGGTTGGAATGAGGACAATGGACTATGCTCCATCGATCCACATGACTATGCAGATCCATACTCATAATTACCTACTACATTGACAATTGCATATGTAAAAATACAATTATACATTCATGAAGATGCAATTTTTGTCTCAAAAAGTATCTTTGATGCCCTTCTTCTTCTTCTTCTTCTTCTTCTTCTCCTTCTCCTTCTCCTTCTCCTTCTCCTTCTCCTTGTCCTTCTCTTTCTCCTTCTCCTTCTCCTCCTCCTCCTCCCTCCTTCTCCCTCTTTCTCTTCCTCTCCTTCTTGTTCTCTCCCCCTTCTTGTTCTTCCCCCTTCTTCTTCTTTCCCCCTTTTTCTTCTTTCTCTTCCTTCTTCTTTCTCCTCCTTCCTTCTTTCTCCTCTTTCCTTCTTCTTTCTCCTCCTTCCTCCTTTCTCATCTTCTTCCACGTCTTCCTCCTTATTCCATTCTTCCCCATCTTCTTCATCTCCTTCTTCCACATCTTATTCTTCCTCTTCATCTTCATCGTCTTCGTCTTCTTTGTCCTCTTCATCTTCATCGTCTTCATTATCTTCATCTTCGTCTTCTTCTTCGTCGTTGTCTTCTTCTTCTTCTTCTTCATATTTGTCTTGTTCTTCATCCTCTTCATCTTCTTTGTCTTCTTCATCTTCGTCTTCTTCATCTTCATCTTCGTCTTCTTCATCTTCATCTTCGTCTTCTTCATCTTCTTTCTCTTCTTCGTACATTCATCTTTGTCATCATCTTCTTCGTCTTCTTCATCTTCGATGTCTTCTTCTTCCTCTTCTTCATCGTCTTCTTCATCTTCGTCGTCTTCTTCATCATCGTCTTCATCTTCTTCATCTTCATCATCATTGTCTTCATCTTTATCGTCTTCATCATCATCATCTTCATCTTCATCATCATCTTCTTCATCGTCTTCATCTTCGTCATCATCTTCTTCATCGACTTCTTCTTCATCATCATCTTCTTCATCGTCTTCTTTTTCATCGTCGTCTTCTTCTTCATCTTCTTCTTCTTCATCTTTGTTGTCTTCTTCTTCTTCATCTTCGTCTTCTTCATCTTCTTCTTCTTCATCTTCTGCATCATCTTTGTCTTCATCATCTTCTTCTTTTTCGTCTTCTTCATCGTCATTGTCATCATCATCATCATCATCTTCTTCTTCTTCTTCTTCTTCTTCTTCTTCTTCTTCTTCTTCTTCTTCTTCTTCTTCTTCTTGCCTCCTCCTCCCTCTCCCTCTCCCTCTCCCTCCTCCTCCTCCTCCTCTCTCTCTTCCTCTTCCTCCTCTACCTCTTCTTCCTCTTCTTCCTCTTCCTCTTTTTCTTTTTCTTCTTCTTCTTCTTCTTCTTCATCTTCTTCTTCTTCATCATCATCATCATCATCATCTTCTTCTTCTTCTTCTTCTTCTTCTTCTTCTTCTTCTTCTTCTTCTTCTTCTTCTTCTTCTTCTTCTTCTTTGAGGTTGTCTTCTTCTTCATCATCTTCTTCGTCTTCATCTTCTTAAAAAAGTAGATGAAGTAGGTAGGGAATATTACAAAAAAATAATATATACAGTGAAGAATATATTAGAATACAACATACTCTCTACATGGTAAACTCTAAAAGCTAGCAAAGGTAGCTAGTGGAGGCTACATGGACCGGAAAGAATATGCTTAGTTGGATCCAACAATCTCTTGAACATATCAATTTAACTCTCTATAAAAATCTATCTCCTTATGTAGATCTTTATTTGTGGCTCTAAACAATGTATTTTTTGCCTCCAACTCATGACGTCGATGTAATCTACAAATTGTGTCATGGATTATGGATGTACATTGCCATGTTCTATCTACCTTCATGATGTTCCCTTAGGTGCATCAATTAATGATTAAGGTGATTCTGGGAATGGAGCATCAAGACGTGGATTTGTTGAAGCTCATGGGGTGTTTAATTTATGCGGGGAGTGGTGGGTGAAGAAGTGAAGAGGAAGCATCATTGTGATGGGGTTGGAAGACAAAAATAGAGATGACATGTGAATAGTTAGGGTAATATGGATAGTGGAAGGCAAGGTCCATGATGCAGGGTGTACTAGTGATATGGAAAGAATAACATGTGGGAAAGGAGAAGAGGGTTGATATTGAAGGGAGTAGAGATGGTTAGCATGATAGGAATAAGTGGCATCAATAAAGAATGGATACATGTAGGCTAGGGATAGTTGGGAAGCTAGGGTGTGATGGAGAAATGAGAAAGAGAATGGAGAAATAAAAATAATGGGTGCTGCAATGCATTGAAATGTTTCTATAACTAGTTGAAATGGAATGAGTAGTTGCTGACGTAGATAATGTTGTAGCCCTCATCATCTTGTGAAAGTTGTGCCAGCTACTCTAATGTATCAAGTACTTGTGCTTGCTTAGAAGAATATTTCATCTACAATGTTTATATCGTGGAAACAAATATAGTGCCGATAGTCAATGTACCATCGAGGCTGATCATGATGATGGTGAGGAAAGAACATCAAGTGGAATAAATCATATTGTGAGCTAGTCAATCCATAAAAGCAAAGAAAAGTACAAACTTTGCACATTGTGCTTAAATTGCACATTAAACCTCTTTTTTCTTTCTAGGATAGATGTTCATATTAGATAATGATATGGGTAAGCTAATTGATGGATGAAATAATACGATGAATAACAAATAGATGGATTCCATAGTGGAAGCTTGGAACCCATGTATCTACTCATAAAATAGTGCTTAAGTGCATATAATGCCTCCTAAGAGTGGATAAAACTTTGTACAAATTTTCAGCAAATCTTTAAGGTTCTTTTTTCAAAAGAATTCACGTCTTTATGATTTTTTTAATTTGTAGTACATTCCATGGCTTTGGACACATGGCTATGGTGAGCTTCCATTTAATAAAAACTAAGAATGTCCTAAAATATTATGTGAAATTTTGCAAGAGATCTTTCTTGAAAGCTTCATTGTTGAAGGATCAGAGAGTTGTATTTTTTGTAGCTATTGTGGTTCAATAGCATAGATAGAAATATGTTGGTAAAGAGTCACGAGCAAGAATAATTCTAATCTCCTCACATATCTTATTACTCGAGGTAGTTTTCGATGATCCACTTGCGATAGGGAAGTGGCATTGCTAGGGTTGCATGCCATAGGATGTGTTTATTTCATTACTGTGGTTGTAGATGTAGATAGGGTCGATTTAGGAATTTGATTGTGTTAGCAATGTTTGTTTGATTTTTTGGGAGTCAGTTTTTGATACAAGAAAAGGTGTCAAGACAAATGGGTTGACTGATGAAGTTTGACTGTGTTTTGTTCAAGAAAGGTTGGAAATGTTATTTTTTGGATGTATAAGGGTTGAAAGAAGGGTGTAGTTATGAACTTTTAAGGTCAATTGTATTAGAGAAGAGATAGGTCAGACTAAGTGAGAGAGCTATATGGATATGATTGAGGCTAGATGTAAAATCAAAAGATGTCCATCTTAAGCAAATGGACTCAATGCAATATGATCAAGACTTGGTAGCATAAGTTGACAACCCTTGAGGTTATATTTCAACTTAGTTGATGAGGCTACTAGTCCAAGGTTGCTCGAGTAGTTTATCCCTAAAGAGTTAAGGACAATTATTATGGAAAAATTTAGGTGGTGTCTAGAAACTCTATTTTCAACTAAAATTTTACTTTTTCCAACTTGGATGCATTTCGTGGCTAATTTAGTTGACCTTAATGAAAATAGGTTTATCTTGGCCAACTAGTTTAGTCAAGGTTGACTAGATTGACATGAGTCAATAACTTAGTCGACCTCTACCTTAGTCATCCTTTGATATTGGGTCTTTGTTGTTGGAGTTAGATGCCTGCAGAAGCACGCGAACAACACAAGGAAGAAGAAGAATAAGCTTGGAGCACAACACACAATACTGAATGTATTACTACTAGAATGTACAAAAGATAAGTAGCATGTTAGAGCAATAGGTGTATATAGAAGGTGGGGGGAAAAACATCCTAAAGAGGGAAAAAAGTGGCCCGAAGGTCCTAGAGTGTTCAAACACATCACTACCTACATTTATCAACAAATCCCCCTGGGAGTGATGCGGCGAACAAGAAGCTGACACTCATGTATAAGGAAGTGCCAAGCTATGTGGAAATCACTCCACAAAAGGAAATAAGCCCAAAGCTTTGCGGAAAGCTTCAAACTTCTCCCTAGGCAGAGCCTTTGTGAAAAGGTATGCAATGTTCTCTTGTGTGGGCACATATGCCAAGCTGATCTCCCCAGCAGAGAACCTCTCCCTGACATAATGATAATGCACCTCAATGTGCTTAGTGCGAGCATGGGACACAGGGTTCCTCGCAACTACCAATGCACTCTGACTGTCAGTGAAGATGGTGGTGGCAGAAGACTGACCAACACCCAAATCAGCCATAAGGCATCTGAGCCACACACACTCAACAGTCACTGTGAAAGCTACCCTATACTCAGCCTCACAACTGGAAGTGGCCACAGTAGGCTGCTTCTTGCTCAACCAAGATATGCATGAGCTACCAAACATGAAACAAAAACCACTAGTGGACACACGAGTGTCATATCAACTAGCCCAATGATTGTCATTAAAAGAACGCAAATCTGGCGGTATGTTGGTGCAAATACCAAGCCTACACATTTGGCTAGAGTTTATTGAAGCTCCATGGAAACCATTGCTAGGAAGCTTTTATCTTTTACCATTTGTAAAAGTCAATTTGACTTGGAAGAATACTTGTAACCACCACCAAACTCATGGAGTTTGTTAGTTGGAAAAGTCACGAGTCTACTTGAGAGAATATCTCCTAGATTAGAGGATCACTTTTAGTGAGAGCCAATGAAGGATTCAAATTCAAATTCAAACAATCCATCTATAAAAGATGGCTTGAAAAACTCGCGGTATAGAGATCAGTTTTTCAACTTCTTGCTGATTACTTTGTAAGAGAGTGAGGCTCACATCATAGCTTACACTACTCATTATCACTAAGCATTGATTATCATGTCTATGATCTTGTACAACATTGTCTTCTAATACAATAGATCAATACTTTTTAATCTATGGTCTCTCTATCATAGTCACTCAAAATAGACATTTTGTACTGCTCATATCTCAATCATTTCTTCACCATTTTCAATGTTCTATAGCTTGTTAGAATCAGCTCCAAGTTCTCTACATGCTCATAAATTTTCAAAATAATCCATTCAGAAGATTTGGAGAAAAGCACGTCAAAGTACCTACTCATCAAACTCTATAGAGGTCCTAAAAAATCGGGGGTAATGATTTGATTGCTAAATTGATTGCTCTGTGTATAGTGCATCATTCTAAGTGATTCAACTTGGAATCATTAGCTCATTAAGCTAATTTGATATCTCCAAAAGGAAGTTTTCTAATTCCTAATCTACTGGAAGCACTGAGCTTAACAAGCAGCAGGTGTGTGAACAAAAATAGAAGGTTTTCATTGATCCTTCAACTTGGAAGTAGTCTGTTTTGGTTCAATCATTTCTTGTATCATTTCCAAAGTACATAGGCGCTTTCTTAGTGTCATTTGAAAGCTAAGAGGGCCTACAACTCAACTTTGAAGCAAAAAGGGGCTGGTACAAAGCAGGGATTGGTAGTACCTACTCATTTCTTGGAGTGTCCATCCATCTTTCCCAACAGTGGTATCAGAGCAAAGCTAAGGTAAAATGGGAGATGGTTTTCCTTCTTTGATCGATAAATTGGACAGGAACAACTATCAATCATGGTCCTTGAGGATGAAGACATACTTGCAAGGATAGAGCCTCTATGGATACCTCTCAGGAGATGAGGAGATGCCCATATTCAAAAGCAAAGGACAACCTACAAGAGAGGAGCATGAAAGACTCAACACATGGTGTGCCAAGGATGCATTAGCAAGGTGTTACTTACTTAACTCAATTTTTTATTTTTTTCTTCCACACATTAGGAACTGTAAGACATCTCAAGAGACTTGGGAAACATTGTCTTATTATTTCTCTTCCAACACAAGGGGTAGGAAGAACCAATTGTGGATTGAGTTTACCACTCAAAGAAAGCAACCCAAGTAAGGCATCTCAAAGTATGTGACCAAGGTCAAAGATGTAGCAGATCAATTGGCAAGCATATGAGAAGAAATTGAAGAAGAATAGATAGTAAGACAGGTAATCAATGGCATTAAAGCAGATGACAAATGGGAGAGCTTCACAACTGCCATGGACCTGTACATGGACATGCAGATTCCAGACCTTACCACACTCATGGGGCAATCTTTACCCATGAAGCCAAGCTCAACAAGAATGGAGATTCATCAAGAGGTAATAGCTCTTCTGCCCTATACACTGGTAAAAGTAAGTCCAAAGAGAAAGGGAAGAACAAGAAGATTGAGGATGAAGGAGCTACCGCCCAAGCCAACTATGCAGGGAGAGGTAGAACCTCAAGAGGAAGGGGCAGAGGAGGTAAGCAAGGTAAGGGGAGACCTTATAACTCCTCACCATGTAATATTTGTGGATTGTCAAATCATACTATAGATGAGTGTTACATGAACTTCAAGTATTCAGAGAGGTAGAGGATATCAAAGGGGTGGATATACACAATCAAGAGGAAGATTCAATCACCATCAAGGATACAATAACAACTACAACAACAAATACAATAGCAACTACCAAGCAAGCTACAAATCAAGGAAAGATTACCACAACTATATAGAGGAGCAAGAGGATTCTCTTCTGATTATGAATATCACTTCACAACCAGGTATAAAAGATGACCATCTCTTCCACATTGACTTAGGATGCTCAAACCATGCTATAAGCAATGTAGCTCTTCTCTCTGACCTTGAGGAACCAAAGGGTAAGCATCAGGTACAAACAGGTGATGACACCAAGCACGTAGTGATCAAGGTAGGGAATGTTAAAACCTCTGATGGAATTTGAGCAAGGTTATATATGTACCTACAATTACTAAGAATTTGATGAGTATTGGACAGATTGTGGAAAAAGGTTTGCAGGTCAGATTCAACCAATATGGAGCATGTTACCGTTAGTGTCCATGTGAAAGGCCAAATGGCCACTCGGACACTTCTTTGTATATGTTCTTTAATAAAACATATAGTGGCCTGGTCAGTCACAGACTGTAAGTTCGACCGCATTTGTAAGACCTAAGAAGTTTGTCTTCGTGCTTCCTGTGTACTGTGTTTTCTGCGTATTCTACAGCCTTTGTGCGGAGTACTGTGTGCAAAACCTGAGGAGCACGGCTTTCTACTCTGAGCATATCTTCGTGGAGCTCTCGAGAAGGAGAGCGCACTGTGGTGCATCACCATTGAAACACTTCACTAGTATCAGAGCAGTTCGAGGCAAAACCTTTGTTCAGTTTGTGCGAGCGAAGCGCCCCCCCCCCAGGCTCTCTCCAAGGCGGCGACTAAGGCGGCGACCAAGGCATAGACCTTGGCATACCTTGTCATCCGAGTCACCGAAGTCACCGTTGGCGCCGTTGGCTGCGCACGAGGGAGGACCTCAACGATCAAGGAATATAGAGGTTCCCGGTACTTCTCGGGAGGTCACCCATCCCAGTACTGTTCCCCCCAGAGCTCGCTTAACCGTGGCAATCTCTTGCCACTAAGCTACACTCTTGTGGTGTTTGAAGAAGGGGAAAGACTAAGCTTGACATTACCTTGAACAAGTTTTGGTCCCTCAAAGCTTCATTTTTTCCTTTCAAAGCCTATTTCTGAAGCAATTTTGGGGTGTTTTTTGGAGCCATTTCGGAGTACTTTTGCACATAGTTCTCTTCGCACAGGTCAAAGAACAAGAAGTTCCTTGTACTTTTGAGACAATAAATATCAACCTTTGGGGCTGTAGTTTCAGCCACACTCGTAAAACTACAGGTTTCTCGAGGGGTTTTCAGTTTTGGTGGGAGCAATCGCTACAAATTTATGCAAGTTTTTTAAAGCCTAAAACATCAGAGTTGAAAGACACTTGCAGGTGTTATTGGCTAGTTTTTGGGCTGTGTACTCAGCCTTTTTAGTGTCATTTTACTGCATATATTGAGCACATACACACCATGTACGCTTCTGTGGATACCGCTTATGTACGTCCATGTGGTCATTGATATAGCGGTTACATTCTTTGCATAAAGCCTTTTACGTTTGATAAAGAGGGTCGTGGTGAGGTTTTCTTAACTGGGAGACACCTAGATGTCGGGGTCTCTTCGGTGATGCAGGTGGAAGACTTACCCAGCCTCGCCATAGGAGATGTGTGATAGTTGTTCATAGGTGCTCGATAAGCCTAGTTGGCTTCTATTGGGTAACTGATTATATGCAGTGGAGTCAGTGATTCACTATGCAGGTAGACATGTCAGTACTTGCAGTTTTATGATACTTTGACACTGTTCATATGCTAATTTTGCAGAGGATACTCTAGCAAAATTTTTCCAGATTTCTGGTTTAGTCAACTATACAGTGGTCGATTTACTCCTTGATACACTTATTTGTTGGTGTTTGGACTCTTCTAGCTCCATTATCATTCTATTCAGTTCTGTACGATCATGGCATCAGAGGTCTCAGGCACATCCGATGGATCAGGGTCTAGTGCTAGTGTTCCGAGGAGGAGCTATAACTTGCAGGGCAAAGACCATTTTGAGATCCGAAAATTTGATGGCACAAACTTTGCTCTATGGAAGAATCAGATTAAAGATGTGCTGATTCAAAGGAGGCAATGGAAGCCAGTAAATGGGATTTCAAAGAAGCCTGCTGACATGGATGAAGAAGATTGGGATGAGTTAGATGAAATGGCTAGGTCTACCATTCGCTTGCACTTGGCAGATAATGTTTACTTTACAGTATTAGACTGTGAAAGTGCAGAGGAGCTTTGGAAGAAGTTATGCAATACGTATGAAAAAGAGACGGCATCAAACAAAGTGTATCTGATGAGAAAATTATATGACCTTCGTATGAAGGACACAGATAGTGTTGCTGCTCATCTAAATGAGTTTGATGCTATATTCTCCCAGTTACAGGCTTAGAAAATGGATATGGATAATGAAATGAAAGCAGTATTGCTATTATGCACCCTGCCATCATCATGGGATACGTTTTGCATAGCTATTAGCAACAGTGCACCTGGCGGTAAACTTGTCTATGATGACATATGTGGAGCACTCTTGAGTGAGGAGATTCGTAGAAAATTTATGGTTGGCACTCAGAGTGGAGATGCATATAATGTTCGTGATTCTTACTAAGGAAAGAATCAACAACGTGGCAGGAGCAAGAACAAGGAAAAGAATGGTCAACGGAATAAGAGTAGAAGTAAATCAAGGAAGAGGGATATCGAATGCCATTTTTGTCATAAGAAAGGACACATGAAGAAAGATTTTTATGCATTAAAGAATGCTAAAGGTAAAGGATAGAATGTTGATGGGCATGTTAAATAGTTACCTGCACCATCTACTTCGACTGTGAAGATTGAAGAAATTAATGCTATTTCTGATGATGCTGATGTGTTGACACTTGATAGTACTGTGCCATCTGAGGCACTTATGGCTGATTCTCTTTCCCACACCTGGCTGCTAGATTCTGGTGCTTCTTTCCATGTGACACCACATAGAGAATGGTTCTCTAATTATGCAGCAAAGTCTCTTGGTACCGTGAGACTTGGTGACTCTTACCAGTGGGATGTTGTGGGGATTGGAGATGTGGTTGTGCAGTTCATTGATGGTTCAAAATTTACTATGCATAATGTACGCCATGTACCTCAGTTATCACGCAATTTGATGTCAGTTGGTCAACTTGATGAACTTGGTTACAAGGTGGTCTTCTATGCTCAGTCCTTTCGTATATCAAAGGGCAATATGGTTATTGCAAAAGGAAGCAAAGTTGGCTCACTTTATCTTTTATTTGTATCATAGAAAGAACACTTGTTAGCTGTTACTGAACAGCCTATGGCTTGTATTTGGCATGGTCGTTTGGGCCATATATCTCGTAGTGGAATGGAAAATCTTTCTCGTTCTGGCTACTTACCTGTGTTATCTTTCTCTGATTTTTCATTTTGTGAGCATTGTCAATATGGAAAGCAAACCAGAAATGTGCATAGAATGCACATTGACTCTTCAATTCAGCCTTTAGATCTCGTTCATACAGATGTGTGTGGTCCTATGCCCACTAGGTCCTTAGGTGGTTCTCTTTACTTTGTTACTTTCATAGATGATGCTACTAGAAAAGTCTGGGTATATCCTATCAAATCAAAGGATGATGTATTCCCTACTTTCAAAAAATGGCTTGCTTCAGTTGAGACTGAAAAAGGAACTAAGCTTAAGGCTTTACGTTCAGATAATGGGGGTGAGTATACCTCACGTGAGTTCAACCTTTTCTGTCAATCTAGAGGGATTCGTAGAGAGTTTACAGCTCCTTATACCCCAGTACAGAATGGTGTAGCTGAGAGGATGAATAGAACTATTCAAGATAGAGTAGTCTCTATGTTGCATCATGCAAACCTCTCACAAGGTCAGAAGCAGTATTGACTGCAGTTCGTGTGATTAACCTTTCACCTAGTACTGCCAAAGGTCTGAAAGTGGCACAAGAGTTATGGACAGGGAAACCACCATATTATGATCATCTTCGAGTTTTTGGGTGTGAAGCATATGTTCATATACCCAAGAATCTTAGACAAAAGTTGGACCATAAGTCAAAGAAATGCATTTTTCTTGGATATGGTCGAGAAGGACAATTTGGATATCGCTTATGGGATCCTGAAACACGGTCAGTGATCAAAAGTAGTGATGTCATTTTTAATGAGTCGAAGATGCATAAACATCCCATTAAGGAGGTTGAAGTGAGAAGAGTGGTGTTTGAGGATAGTAGTCCTCCGGTTAGCATGCATAAAAATGCTACACATAGGGATGTTCAAGAGAATGTCCATTCAGATCAGTTTGCACATGTTCCTGTTCAACAACCATTGAGACGTTCTGCATGTGTCTCATATGCTTCTGATAGATATGTTCCAGGTTTAGATTTCGTTATGCTAACAGATGCCGGTGAGCCTTCTTGCTACAAAGAGGCTATGCAGACAGAGGATCATGTCAAGTGGGAGCGTGCCATGAAGAGTGAGTTGGATTCTATTCACAAGAATGGTACTTGGGACTTAGTACCTTTGCCAAAGGGCAGAAAAGCTTTACCATGTAAGTGGGTATATAAGCTGAAATTCACATCAGATAGTGCTTCTCCAAAATATAAAGCATGACTGGTTGCAAAGGGTTTTAAGCAACAACATGGTGTTGATTTTGAGGAAATCTTCTCTCCAGTGGTCAACATGACTACTTTGCGCATGTTACTTGGATTCGTTGCAATGGAGGACTTAGAGCTAGTCGGAATGGATGTGAAAACAGCTTTCTTGCATGGAGATCTTACAGATGAGATCTATATGGAACAACTAGAGGGTTATGTAGTTCCTGGCAAGGAAAGTCTAGTTTGTAAGATCAAGAAGAGCTTGTATGGACTTAAACAGTCTCCTAGACAATGGTACCAAAAGTTTGATGCTTTTATGAAGTCCCAAGGCTATTCTCGGAGCAATGAGGATCATTGTCTCTACACAAAGAGATGTTCTGATGGCAGCTTGATATGCTTGATACTTTACGTTGATGATATGTTGATTGCTGGGAAGTCTTCTTATGATTTGTCACTTCTCAAAAGGAAGTTGAGTCAGACATTTGATATGAAGGATTTGGGGGATGCCAAACATATTCTTGGCATGCGCATTACTCGCGATAGGAGTAAAAGATGCATATACTTGTCTCAAAGTGAGTACATATCCAAAGTACTTCACCGATTCAATATGCAGGGTGGAAAGGCATTGAGTACACCTTTACACACATATGTGAAATTGAGCAAGGATGACTGCCCCAAATCAGATGAGGAAAAGGAATTCATGACCAAAATTCCCTATCAGTCTGCTGTTGGTAGTCTCATGTATGCTATGGTAGCTACGAGACCAGACATTGCATTTGCAGTGGGAGTTGTGAGCAGATATATGTCTAATCCTGGCAAGAAACATTGGGAAGCGGTCAAAATGAGTTTGAGATATCTGAGTGGCACTAAGGACAAGTGTCTATGCTTAGGTAGAGGGAAAGCATCCATTATTGGTTACACAGATTCTGATTATGCTGGTTGTGTAGACAATCGTAAGTCTACATCAGGGTATATTTTTCATTTTGCTGGAGGTGCTATCTCTTGGAGATCTCGTCTTCAAGAATGTACAACTGTTTCCACCACAGAAGCAGAGTATGTTGCAGCAAGTGAGGCATGTAAGGAAGCATTGTGGCTTTCTCGTCTTGCTTGTGATATGGGTTTACCTCAGCATGTACCTCACTTGCTCAGTGATAGTCAGAGTGCCATTGCTTTGGCTAAGAATCCGGTCTATCATGCAAAGACCAAGCACATTGAGGTGAGGTATCACTTCATTAGAGATTGCTTAGCCACTGAGAGCATTATTCTTGAGAAGGTTCACACTCGAGATAATGATGCAGATGCTTTGACTAGAGCTCTACCACAGGATAGCTTTTGACACTGTTGTCACTTGATGGGGGTTACTTGATTCTTGATCTTACGCAGTCACTTGTATACTGTGTAACATGCCCATCAGGTGGGAGGTATAGTTTGTATACTTACACTTAGGTATTCTTTATCATTCATTAATTTTTCTCCCATAGTTACTCTGGCCATATTGGCCTTTAGTGGGAGATTGTTACCGTTAGTGTCCATGTGAAAGGCCAAATGGCCACCGGACATTTCTTTGTATATGTTCTTTGATAAAACATATAGTGGCCTGGTCAGTCACAGACTGTAAGTTCGACCGCATTTGTAAGACCTAAGAAGTCTGTCTTCGTGCTTCCAGTGTACTGTGTTTTCTACGTATTCTACAGCCTCTGTGCGGAGTACTGTGTGCAAAACCTCAGGAGCACGGCTTTCTACTCCGAGCATATCATCGTGGAGCTCTCGAGAAGGAGAGCGCACTGTGGTGCATCGCCATTGAAACACTTCAGAGCATTTGTGGAGGATCCCCAACATGGATTCAAGAGAATTGCCGAAGGAGAAAAGATAGGTAGATTATTCACTTTTGAACTTGAAGATACAATGAATATTGCACTTTATAGTTACAAAGACCAAACACTATCAGAGCTTGAAATTTGGCATAAGATATTAGGGCATGTTGGTGAAAGAACCTTAATGCAAATATGTAGAGGTCAATGTGTGCTTGGGATACCTAATGTATCCAAGCAACACATGATCTATACATGTGGTGCTTGTTAGTTTGGAAAATCTCTCAAGTTACCCTTCTCATGGCTACATGCGTGAGGACTACCTAAAGCTTGTCCATACAGATGTATGGGGACCAAGTAAGGATCCCTCAGTTTCTGGATCAAGGTATTATGTATCTTTCATTGATGATTTCAGTAGGTGGACTGTCTTATATTTTATGAAGCACAAAGATGAAGTATTCAATTGCTTAAAAAAGTATCTTGCACTTGTTGAGAACCAAACATGAAGAAATCTAAAGAGACTAAGGTCAGATGGAGGAGGTGAGTACTTCTCAAATGAGTTTGATGCATTCTTGCAAGATAGAGGAATCAAGAGAGAAATCACAACAAGGTATACCCCTGAGCAAAATGGGGTGGCAGAGAGGAGAAATAGACTAATTGCTGAAACAGCTAGGTCAATGTTAAATGAGAAAAAATTACCTAATTACTTGTGGCCAAAAAGTGTATCTACTGGCACTTATCTTGTAAACAAGTTGCCATCCAAATCTCTTGATGGGATGACCCCAAATGAAGCATGGCATGGTAGAAGACCTTCACTTGATAATTGTAGGATCTTTGGATGTGTTGCTTATGTGCATATACCCTCTCAAATAAGAGGTAAGCTAGACACTAAGGCAGAGAAGTGCATCTTCATAGGGTATGACTTGAATAAGAAAGAATACAGGTTCTACAATCCTTCAACCAAAGGATTTATGGTAAGTAGAGATGTTTTCTTTGATGAGAATGACTCTTGGTTTGAAAGTGAATGCAAGAAAGTAAAGCTACCTTATGACTTGGAAGAGGAGTTTCCAAGCCTCACTAAGGAGGAACCTAATCACAGTGAAGACATTAATTTAGATGATGAGGACATCATCAACTATGGGTATGTCACTTCCTTAGTTACTAAGCATTCTGTTTATCTTGCAAAATATTTTTCATTTGAAGAGCCATCATCATATGAAGAGGCAAAATCCAAGGCAGAATGGGAGGAAGCTATGGATGAGGAAATTGAAGCACTCATGGAGAACAATACTTGGGAGCTAGTACCAAAGGAGTCTATGAAGGTAATTGGTTCTAAATGGATCTATATGATCAAGTGGAATTCTGATGGATCAATAAGCAGGTACAAAGCTAGACTTGTGGCTAAGGGTTTTGCACAAACCCAAGGAGTTGATTATGAAGAAATCTTCTCACCTGTGGCCAAAATGCAAACCATCAGGGTATTCGTAAGTGTGGCTGCATCAAAGAATTGGAACATGTATCAATTGGATGTAAAAAACGCATTTCTAAATGGCTGGATTTCAGAGGAGGTGTACTGTTTTGCCCTATAACCCCAAGGAAAAGTACACTAAGAGGCGGCCATGGTGTGCTCAGATCATTTGAACCTAATCGACTTGTATTGTTTGAGCCTCAGTTGTAACCTTAATTTGACTATCTCCACACACTCGTACGTGCGCACTTACCGTTCTTCCAAGCCCTCTCACTCTCATGTGCTCGTCTACACACACATACATTCGACCGTTTCTTTCACCCTCTTACTTTCTCACGCTCTTTCATTATCCTCACCCACTTCCACACACACACCCCCGTCCCCCAAATAGTTCCATAAGCCGCAACCTTGGGAGCCATGCCTACTTCGCTTTCTCAATGTTACGTGCATACTTCTAGTTTAGGTCCATTCCCATGCGTATTATGAGTGTTACTAACGATCAGGTTTATCCATTGATTAGCCCTCTAATATCTTCTCATTGGCCCAGGTGGGAGTCTCATATGCTTAGAACTCATAATATTGTTACGAATTTCAATGTTGGTCTCAAGAAGTGGCTTATTGACATCTGCAAAATCGGGGTAGGAAGAAGAAAATCATTTGGGAATGGGATCCCTAGTTCTGCCGAATTCGTCATTTCCCTATTAAACGATCAGGATGAGCATGCTTAAAAGGAAGAGGAAGAAGAATATTCCAAGCATTTCCTTATGGGTGGTTTTTGCGCATGCATCAAACGCAAACTCCTTATAATTTGGGAATAAGGATCTTCATAGTAAGCGAGCAGCATGTCCTTGCAGGACTAAGAGATAGCACTAAAACCCATTGAAGGCAGGATGACCCAATCTACTTATCCCTGTGACACCATAACTACGTTAGATATCATTCAGGCTATGAAGAGATGCCAAACAAATGAGATCTTCAGCTAGTTAACGTTACAGACTCCAAGGCTCAAATGCTATGCTTCCCATTTTTAGCTACCGTAAATTTATTTTGGCGTTCCCTTCAAGTCATTCCCAATTTTCAACAGTCGCCCGACACTAACTGCCTTCATATCACCACTTTTCATCAAAATCTAACCCTCCGTTTCAAATCTCCCTGTTAATATGATCCCCTTGATTTATTTTGTTAACTATAAGAAATTCTCACAGCTGCCCCCCTCAAAACCATTCCCGATAGTGTTCAGACCCGTCCCTCTAAGTTTATCAGGTTGCAATAAGAAAAATATAAACTTCAACTGACTCAGCAAAACTGAAGAATGGATTGCATCCAAAAACATCCATTATAGTTGCCTTGCTTTCGAAACAAAAGATACAAAATCCAGCGAAATAGTTCAGTATTTTCACATGAGACAGTAATCCGTAATCGTTGCGAACAAATTCTATTCCATAAAAAAAAAACCCAACAGCAACTATCAAACATTTATTGCCATTGTTAACAAAAAGTTAACTATTCCAGACATTGAGCATCCCTTAACTCCTACACAATTCCACAGGCGTCACCCTCTCTTTATATCATTAGTTACATCCTTCATCTCCACCATGTACGATTAAAGCAGCAGTAATCAAGAACATACTTACCATACAAAGCAATGGACTCCATTACCGACATCTAGATAGAGGCCCTTCTCTCGAATCCCAAACTCCCAAGCAGAGCATATTTCTTCCTCATGCGCAATAAATCTGTCTTTTTCCCAATGGTTGCCTTGCTTCCATGGCTAACAGTTTTATTGTCCATGTGCGAATTCTCAGCAGACACAATAGCGGGCGTCCTGGGGCTGCACGAGTCTCAATACGCACGTGCACCGCTCCCTGTCCTCTTTGGCTTGCAGCACAGCTCAGAGAAGAAGCTCTCCCATTGCAGCAGTCCTCCTCCTATCCGTCAGACCCCGGTCTTCCTCATGGTCATACCAGAAGGAAAGAAAAACCTTCCTCCGCTCCACGTCCTCGAGAGATTCTGCAGATAAAAACGAGAGAGAGCCTTGGCGACAGCCCGCTGCCTCCTCTTATGCAGAAAAATCCAGCCCTCCCTCTCTTTTCCGTTTCTCTGTCAGAGCCCCCTTAGGCGGCTGCCACAGTGGACCCCCCTTTTTATGGGTTGCCCCTTGTTCTTTTGCCCTTGATATGAAGTTCATTATCTTTTTGTATTGTCCCTTACTGACAACGGGTCCCAGTCTGCATCCATCTTCTAAAGGATTTGAGAGTTTTATTGTTTTTGTCCATGCCACGAGTTTATCAAGGAACTTTGATGCACTGCTCTCCTGTACTAGAAGTCGAGAAGTTGCACTACAGATCTGACCATTTGTCCAAAAGCAACTAAACATCACCCACTCCACGGCTTTATTCACATCCACATCATCAAATACAATAATCGGACTTTTCCCACCAAGCTCCATGGTAACGGCTTTGTGTTTTGGGCAGCTCCCATCATGACATGCCGGCCAGTTGCTGTACTGCCAGTAAAGGCTACCTTGTCACACGTTTGCAACGCTCCTCATCTTTGGACCTCACAGCACCAGCCAACTCATATGTGGAATCATTTGCTAGATCAATTGCTTCCTCCTCTGTACAACATATTAGCGTTTGATGCAGAAATACCATTTTTTCATAAAAAAATGATACAATACCTTGCATGTTTTGTTTCATCATAAACATAACATGTGTTCATACCTTTATAGTACTTGTTAGCTTTCAATAATTCAAAAGGGACTTCACATACAATGTCTGCAGACATAAACAGTTTGAGACGACTGCACATACGAGCTATAACATGCCACTTCATTCCAAGAGAAGTACAGAAAAGACTTCAATTACGCCAACTTTGATGAGGGAGAACCATGTGCAATCTTCTTTTCTCATAGGATCCTTCTTCAACTATGAGTTTCCACACAC
This sequence comes from Ceratopteris richardii, assembly GCA_020310875.1. Classification (NCBI taxonomy): domain Eukaryota; kingdom Viridiplantae; phylum Streptophyta; class Polypodiopsida; order Polypodiales; family Pteridaceae; genus Ceratopteris; species Ceratopteris richardii. The sequence continues at coordinate 32,266,284 of CM035417.1, forward strand.
ATCCTCTTCTTTCTTTTTCTTCATATGCAAACATGGATGCATGTATATTACAATTACACATTTAATAGGATATGTTCAAACCATGCATAAGAGCATGCTCATATGCGCATGCAAACTTATACTGCAGCTCACATATGTTCATGCACATATTTATCACATACGTTAATGCGTGTGCACACATCAATACACATGGAAGCACTCACATCCACACTTACACATATATGCTCACACACATGTACATCCAAGGATTTCAAATCACACATACATCGCATTCTTTATATACACACACTGATACTTCTTGTATGTTCTAATGCTTACCAACTGAAGCACACATATGAGCAATAAAAACACATCCCTGCATGGGTAAATAGCCAAATCAAGCATACATTCAAGGATAGAGTTCACCTCGTTTAATAATTTTCCACATGACATAACCATCTAATAGCATCCATATGAATGCATATTATAGTTCTTCACTCTTCCACCTGATCAACCTCGACAAAACAAACATACGCTCTTTCCACCCAAATTAACTTACCTTATAATGTCCTTGCCTGGTGGTTTTGGCTCAGTTCCATGCTTGACTTCATTTCATGACCACAACACCCTTTGCGGACAACTCGTGACACATGTAAATAATGTATTGGATCATGATGTTGTTTACTTTGACTCGAGGACCCAAAGTCATCTAATCATCCTTCAAGTACCTGAAATAAAAATATGTTCCTGCCAAATAGATTCACATTAGTGCATGAAAACCAACCCTTTTGTGAGCTAACATACTTCCCTCTTCTTAATTGCGAAGTCGTCCTCGATGAGCCACTCTCGCTGCAATATAATCAGAGCAGCCATGAAAATGTCAGTGTACAACTAGTTTGCATACCTTTCCATCGAGCCATCATTCCAAGTGGACCTGCACTCATTGAAGCTATTAGTGCTAAAAAAAAAAAAAATCACTCATGAATACATACAAATCAGTCACTTCTAGATGATCCAAGAACATGCACATATATGCAACTCCAATTCTACATACATCAAATTGCTCATGCATTCCAGTATGAAAATAGTCTCAACCAAAATAACACATGCATACCTTTCCATGTCTTACACATACAACTGTCATTGCGGAAAAACAAAAAATGGAAATACCGGAATGAACAACAACAACTGAAATGAATTCAACAGGACATGCAAAAATACCCAAAATGCATACCCCATTATTGCACTTACCATTCGCTATGTACAATTATTCCATGACTAGACGTTCCCGAAGAATCCCTATCGTCCCTATCGTCGTCCTACAAAAGCCATCGAGACTCGAGTATAAGTCAAGACCTACATAAAAAACCTGGAGTGTCCCACACACTGGAAAACCCTCGGATAGAGCACACAAGTTATAAAGCAAGACCATTGCATTACCTCGCTAAAGCCTCATCCATAAGTACATATAGAGTCTCCGTGCCTTCAAGAATGTTGATTCAAAGTGAGCTGATATGTCATAAGCCATCACATACCAATCACACAAGCAAATAACGTTCCCTTCTAGGCGATCATCGCCCTCTCCTCTCTCTCTCTCCCCCTCAGGAGTGGGGAATAACTTCATAGGTAGATTTTATTTATATTCACATGTTGGCCTACATTGTCATTGGATGCGATTCGTGGACCTGACCACCCGATCAGGTTGATTCCACCCATCTACCAATGCAATGCAGTGCACAACACACAAACACATAACGAGAGACAAGTAACAGATATCAGCTAGCCCATAACGAAGCTGGATGCGGCTCGTGGTCGTGACTACGCAGCCACGATGGCTCCACCTACCTACCAACCCGTTATGGCGCGTATCTAAGACATAAACATATACATCCCAAGCCTATGGCGAAACTAGCTGTGGCTCGTGGTCCTAACCACCCGGCTAGGATAAATCCACCCACCTACTAGCCCACCATAGCGCATTGGTACGATCACAACAACACAAATTTTTTCTTTTCTTTTCTTTTTCCCTTTTTTTTTTTTTTGGTTAATTAATTCGCCCAAGTCCTGAGAATTAGGGAGAGGAAGAAAGGGACTTTCCCACTTTTCCCACACATGCATGCAAAACATATACACACTAGCCTTTGACATATCAACCACCTCTTCACTCCATTCTCTCAATTACAGACACTACATATGTATTCATCGAGTTGAATTTTCACTTGGTAACTACAGCCGGCTATGCCTTAGTTCCTCGTATACCTATCCTTAGATGCTCTAGAACGTGAGTCTCTGGGATATCTCATGTAGCCTCACATCGTACTCGCATCCCGACAACTTCCCTAGGGCGAGTCAGGCTCAACTTCAGGAGCTCCGTCATCACTTCCTATCGTTAACACATCTGCCCAAGCCCAAGTGATATCGCTTTCTTTGTTAGGCATTTCCCTCGAAGGGTCGAAATAGTAATATCGATCCCCCGCCCATCCTACATGTCGGGTCAGGTATTCCTCAAAACACTCAATATAAAACATAGCATCCAAACCCTGGTTTATGAAGCATACCATCCAGTGTGCTTCCTCCACATCATATTCCGTCTCAAAGTCGTCGACATCTATGTCCATGCGGGTGAATGTTTGGTCCGAGAAATATATCCTTAGCTCGTACAAGTAGAGTTGGGTTATTTGATCTGCCATTTTGTTACTTAGCTCCTAACAGTCTCTGCATAACACAAAAAATATTAGAAGTCCAAAATTCTTGAGCTAGCACAGGATAATATTTATGACAACAAAAATCATAACTAACATATGCGCATATATATATATACATATGACTATATATGTATGTACAAGGAGTCTACTACATCCTTCCGGTTGGATCTCGTCTGGTTTCTCTCGTCCTAATATCACTTGAAATATGGTTTAACTCGAAGCGTGTTAACCTTCACGGGAGCACATTCTTCTCCTAAATCTTGAATTTGCATGGAACCATTGGAATTGAGTTCCACCACCTTAAACGGTCCTGCCCATCTTGTCTGTAACTTCCCCGGGAATTTATAATATTTACTATCATAGACTAGCACCAAATCCCCTTTTTGAATCACATAGGTCTTGAGATTCTTATCATGCCTCTCTTTACGTCTCTTCTGAATAGCTTCCAGACTTTGTTGTGCAATGAGTCTCTTTTCTTCCAGCTTGACCAGTTGTATGTACCTTTCCTTCAATGACTCTTCCTCTCCCATCCTGGCCTCAATGGCCACTCTTAATGTCGGAACTTCTTTTTCGATGGGGAAGATGGCTTCCTCGCCATATACTAGGGAGAACGGAGTGCTCTTAGTCGTCACTCGGTAGGATGTTCTATACGCCCACAAAGCTTCCAACAGTCTCTCATCCCAGTCTCGCCTATGCACAGCTACTGTCTTTGTCAGAATCTGTTCAAGAACCTTGTTGGTGACCTCCACTTGTCCATTTGCCCTCGGATAATATGGAGTGCTTTTTCTAGGTTTGATCTTATATAATTCCATTAATTCTTCGATCAGTTCGTTGACAAAATGGGTTCCTCTATCACTCACTATTTCCAACGGGCATCCGATTGGGTGATAATTTGTTCATACAAAAATTTAGCCACATCAACAGCTCGGTCAGTCTTCAGAGATTTGGCTCTACCCACTTGGTAACATAGTCTGTGCAGACCAAAATATACCTATTAGACCGACGTCTTGAGGGAGGATCAATAGGCCCCACAAAATCGATTCCCCATTTCTCAAACGGCTTAAGAGCCAACACTGGCGTAAGAGGAGCAGCATGTGCTAATGTTGGTTTTCCCATTCTTTGGCATTTGTCGCATTTCTTACAGTATGTGTGAGAGTCTTTGAACAACGTTGGCCACCAATACCCAGCCAATAAGATCTTTCTTGCCGTCAGCTCACCAACAAAATGCCCACCGCAGGGTTCATCATGTAATGCTCTCAACACTAGGGTTGCTTCTTCTTCTTCGAGACACCTCCGATAAATGCTCTCATGAACAAAATATCGATAGAGCTGCCCCCCAATGATGCTATGGTGCTTCGCCAATGCTAACAGTTTTTGCTTCTCTCTCTTGCTTGCTCCTGGCGGATATTTAGTGGTGCACAAGAAATTCACCAAGTCGGCATACCAAGGTACTTTAGCATCAACCTGGAATAGATGCCCATCAGGAGCATCATCGGGCACACCAGAGATTGGCTCCTCATTAACAATTCGAGATAAATGGTTAGCCAATATATGCGCTTTGCCTGGTTTGGTTACCACTGTGAACTGAAATTCTTGGAGGAGTAGAATCCACCTCATCAATCGTCTTGATAGCTCGGGTTTATTAATGATATACTTAAGGGCTTCATGATCCACATAAAATGTGAAATGCTTTCCCATCAAGTAATGCCGATACTTGTTTACCGCAAAGATCATTGATAGGCATTCCTTCTCTGTAGTTGTGTAGTTCCTCTCAGTGCTATTCAAATTGCGACTTGTGTAATAAATAGGGTGGTCCAACTTCTTTTCATTGGCTTGGCATAGCACTGCTCCAACCGCAGTATGAGAAGCGTCGGTATGCACATGGAATTCTTTCGTCCAGTCGGGTGCTACCAAAATCGGTGCATTTATCAATCTCTCTTTGATCGAGTCGAATGCAACTTGACACTCTCCAGTCCATTGGTATTGTTGGTCCTTCCTCAAAAGATTCGTCAGTGGTGCCGCTATGGATGCAAAATTTAATATAAATCGTCGGTAATAATTAGCATGCCCCAAGAATCCTCTGAGTTGCCGCAAGTTTTGCGGAGGTGGAAGTTGTCCAATTTTTTCCACTTTATCCTTGTCGACCGCGATCCTTTTTCCAAAATAACATGTCCCAAAAGCGATCCTCTTCGTACTCCAAATGTACACTTTTCAGGATTTAATGCGATGCCTTTTTTGATGCTTCTTCTTAAAATAGCTTCGATCCTCTCCATCATGTTTTCATCATTGCCCCTGATTGCAAAATCATTGAGGAATATCTCCATCCAATCCTGCAAATAGTCTTGATATGCAGCTATCGTTGCTCTCTGGAATGTGGCCAGTGCGTTGCATAATCCAAATGGCATCACACGATATGCATACGTACCCCATTCTGTGGTGAAAGTAGTTTTTGATTGATCTTCTTCATTGATTTGGATCTGGTTGTACCCACTGAAACCATCCAAAAATGAGTACAATTTATGGCCAGCCACTCTGTCCAAGATTTGATCAGTGAATGGCAAAGGGAAGTGATCCTTCTTTGTGCGCTCGTTCAACTTACGATAATCTATGCAAATACGGATTTTCTTATTTTTCTTCGGAACAACTACAATAGGTGATACCCACTCGCTGGATGCGATGGGATATATAAATCCTGCCTCCAATAATTTAGTCAATTCCAGCTTGATCAATTCCGAGTAGACTGGATTTGTCCGCCTAAGTCGTTGACATATTGGTCGGCTGCCTTCTTCCAAATCTATATAATGTTGGCAGATTCGGGGATCAATTCCTCTCAGATCACTGTATGACCATGCAAAGGCCTTGTTGAAATTTTTGAGTGCCAATTTAATGCAATCTCGTACTCCCTCTGGTAGCTCTGACCCCATGCTCAAGAACTTTTTTGGAAAAATTTCCCATTTTTCCACCTGAGCTTCTCGCGAATATTCCCTATTCCTTGAAGACGTTGTGATTGGAACGTGCTCTCCGATCACGCGTGCATGGTTGGCCAGTAAATCATTGTTTTGTCCTTTTTCAACCGTACCCAATTTCTTTAGTTCAACTTTTACAATGGCTTCCCGCACTTTAGTTTTACTTTCCGTTTGTTTGTCCGATTGTTGACTTCTCCTTAGAAGCTCTTCTTCTAACATTCTGATCCTTTCTCTCAACTGTTTTACTTCCATTGTCGGAGCTAACTCTAGTTTCAACTCTTCTTTTAAAGTTCCCTTCTCCAGGGATTGAGTAGCTTTATTTTCCTTTGCGTCTATACTCAACATGTAGCACTCAAATTCACTTGTATGTGTCAACCATCCCAGCAACTCCTGGTCTGAGTCATCCTTGTAACATAGTGGATCTTTGTACTCGCCCACTTTCGCATGTTGGAGGTTGGCCAATTGCAGATTAAATCCATCCTGTGAAAGGTCCTTAGAAGTCTCCGTGCGCAGTGCAAATCTTACCCGTGCCATTTCTTGTCTAACTTTTTCCTTTGCTTTCTTTTTCCGCAGCTGTTGTCGATCTCTTGCCGGTCAAGTTTGGAGACACTTGAAGTTGTATTCGATCAGCCTTTGGTCCAATTGTGATAAATCCTGTGCGCCAATCGTGCACACATTCAGCTTGCACCAGCCATGGCCGTCCAAGTAAGATCGAGAAGGTCGCCTTTGAGGTCCTTGGTCTTACTATCAGATAATCAACTTTAAACTCTAGACCGCCCACAACTGTGCTTACATTCTTCAAAAGACCCGCAGGCTTCACTTGTGTTTGATCTGCCATTCTCAAGGACATCGGAGTTTCTTCCATGTGGTTGAGGCCCAAAGCTTTCATCATGAACTCAGTCATTAAGTTGACTGCGGCTCCAGTATCTAGCTGAGCACCGGGGACTGCATATCCTTTAATCTCGACTGTCACAGTTGGAGCATTCGAATCAATTTGCGTCATAATACTTTGAATGATCCCTTGGACATCTTTATCTTGTCTCTTTTTATCTCGAGCTTTCCTCGACTTCTTAATATATTCATTGTAGAATTGTTTCCTATAAGCAGGTGAACATTTTAGCAATGTGCCAATGTCCAACGTGACTTCCGTGTCAGCGAGCAACTTTACAATATCCACTTCCTCCAAACTCTGTCTTTCCTTCCTACATTTTGGAGCCCTTAATCTTTCAGGGAATGGTACTATGCCTGGCACAAACTCCTTGGTCACTGGTGGAAGAATCTCTATCTCTTCCCCATCCTCAAACTCTTGCTGCTCAGCAAATCCTCCAACTTGGTTTTCTACCTCTCCATGCTCAGTTATCTTCTCTAATCTCGCTTCTTCGCTTTCGCCTTCTCGATGTTTCTTTGAATACTCTTGGGTCCTTGTGACTACTGCCACAGTTGGCTCTTTATGTGGTTTCTTGGCCTGGTAAGCATCTACAAAGTGCATTGACGAGCTAGAGCCTTCTTGAGGGTTCGGTGTCTTGAACACTACTCCGATCGTAGGAACGTGCTCTTGAGCTCTCGATGTGGAATGCATCTGAGTATCAACATAATTTGAGGACCCTACTGGTCCTTTTTCCTTGCCGGCGGTGGCTCTTTGTTTTGGACAATCTTCATCAAAGTGGCCCTCTCCACTATAGTACCTACATAGTGGGGTATAATCAATTGGTTTCTTTTCGTTTGGACATCTAGATTGAGTGTGGCCAAAGCCATGGCATCTCCAGCACTGGATTGGACCATCTCTTCTTTGATCACGTGCGGCTCCTCTCGGATAGTCTCCTCCTTGACCCTGAGCACCATATCCATAAGTCGGTCTGTTTTCCCAACGAGATGTAGGTGGGACACTTTGAGCGGGCAATCCCGTGTAAGGTCTTTCTCTTGTATCTCCCGATTTCATGGCCCTCTCTTCATAGGCCCTCTTGTTGTAACATCGGTCCTCCATGTGATTTGTCCTTCCATAAAAAGTGCAATGCATTCTAGGTGGTGATCTATCTGTGAATACTCTTGAGACGGTAGGGCATTGTGAAGCTAAATGGCCGTAACCATGGCACTTTCCACACCATGTGTTTGATCGAAACACTTGATTGGGGTTTGTAGTTACCTCTGGTTTTACTGTGTACGTTTCCTGCATCATTGTGGCAGCTTTTATAGCTTGTGTGACCAACTCCAATATTCGTTCCTCAGTTAGTGCAGGCTTTACCTCGCCTGGCGTGCTAGTGGTAGCTACAAAGGCTGGGGTCGTCAATGCGGGACTTCCTTGGCCCGGATCTTTCATTGGTATGTTTCTTGGGCCTGCCATTGGCTCATATAAGAGCTCCATCTTCCTTTGTTGGCATAATTGTACTTCCTCCCAAAGCCTTGCTTGTTCCTTAGCATCCATTAAAGTTGCAGGTCTTGTCAGGCTGATATGTTGTTGTGCTGTAGGATCTCTCAATCCCGAAATGAATCTTCATTTCAATGTCTCATCGTTCGGGGCATTCGTGCCCATCTTTCTTACCAATGTTTCCATTCTCTGAATGTAGTTATCGATCCTCTCATTGACTCCTTGTCGCAAGTAATCCATCTGTTGGGACAATCTATCTTGGAAGCCTTGTCGTCGAAACTTTGCCAAGAAGGCTTCCTTGAGCATCTGATAAGTTCCACACTCTTGGGGTGTCAAATTCCCATACCAGTTGGCTGCCTCATCACGAAGAGTAGCCGGAAAGATCCTCAACCTTTGAGCCTGGTCTACTACCTCATTGGCCGCACACGTAACCTCAAACAATTGGATAAAACTATCAGGGTCCTCGTCCCAAGCACCTGAGAACTTGGTGAAGTCCCCCAAGTGAACCGAAATCCGCTGAGCCATTTCGAACAGAGGTGTGATGTCAATATCACTTCGATCCCAAAAATTTAGTGCACGCAGCCTCAGGATCCCTCCTTCAAGCTTCCGCACTTGATTCGCGACTCTCTTACGGGAGTACACGTTTTTAGCAGATTTCCTTGAGCCAATCGAGGTCCACTCACCTTGCAACTCCCACCTATTTCTTTCTCTTTCAAGGGCTCTTCTCTGAGCGCATTCCTCTCTTTGCGTTTGTGTTGTTCTTGAGGATGAGCTCCCCTCGCTCATGTACTAGATCTGGAGTCCGCAAGCTCGGCCCCTCATTTGAGATGTCTAATTTGCGGCATTTGCATCATTATTTGGGCATTCAATTTATGCAAGTTGATGGCAGAATAGCTTTATGTCAAAAAATATATATTGACACTTTTTTTTGAAGAAATAGGAAGTATGAATTAAAGAAGAAATGTATGGATGTACAAAGGGCAGGGCCCCCACCACAAGTACAAAGAACTTGGTACCACACAGGACTTGGATAGGTTACAACTCACTCAGAGAAAAATAGCCAAGGAGTAGGATGACAGTCAAGCAATCAGGTACAATACAAAACCATTTGAAATTGAGAGTTAGAGTACAGGTGAAGGAGGGACTCCCTCCATTTACAAGGAGCAGTAGTGGCAGATGAGTGGACAACCTAAAATCAGCCTT
>CM035417.1:32280501-32488001 GCA_020310875.1 Ceratopteris richardii
GTGTGTATATATGTGTATGTATTTTGATTTTTTTTCTGTTTGAGATAAAATTAACACGAGATATTGTATGGTGGAAAAAAATAAGAGGCGACCTAACATACCACCTGAGACATGGCAGTTTTTTCGTACAAAGCTACGTCTTCAGGAGTCATTTCCTCAGCAGAAGGTACACAAATTAATAGTTTATATTTATAATTTTTATATATTTTAGTAATTTTTTACATTTAATTTATGTATTTTTTTCTTAAATAAACAGGCTGCTGCAAAGAAGAGAGTGGAGTCGGGCCTCACATCACACCTAGGCCAAATGGGCCATAATGGTTTTGTAGCTACATTTGTAAGTATATGTGTTATTGTGAGTATATTTTTTATTTTAGTTAAAATGCAAGCAGCTAAATTTTTTTATTTGTTTCAATGCAGCGGAAGGATTATGGTAGATATCCTACAAAACATGAGATCGAGTATGCTACACATTTTGGATATCCGTGTTTGAACGAGTATATGCGAGATCATCCTGATGCCTTTGTGAGTATTAGTAAATTTTATATAATTATTTTATTTTTATGGATGGTTTAATTGTTTTATTTATTTATGTTTGTTATATGTAATACAGGAGTATTATGGAGAGACAAATATGGATGAGGTGGAGAGACAGACACAGGAGGGACGATCTCGATCATCACAGGGTGATCATGACGATGAGGATGAGGATGATCAGGATGATCATGATACTACTGATGATGATGATGATGATGATGATGATGATGATGATGATGATGATGATGATGATGATGATGATGATCATGATGATGATGATTAGGATTTTAGTTGATTATGACATTGGATTATATGTATTTACATTGATACATATATATTTTTTTATCTAAATATTTTTCATTTCAGTTATGTTTTGAATTGTGTGTATGGTATTAAGTAATGAAGAGTTTTGTTCTATTGATTGTTATTATTTTTTATATTAAGCATGTGTTTTAATACTTTGATTATATAATTCATTCATATGTGTGTACGTAAGTGTATATATGTGTATATGTATGTATGTGCATGTGTATGTGTGTGTATATGTATGTATGTGCATGTGCATGTGTAAGTGTATATGTGTGTATGAGTATGTGCATGTGCATGTGTATGTGTGTGTATATGTATGTGCATGTATATGTGTAACTCTATGTGTATATGTGTGTATGTGCATGTATGTGTACATGTAGGTATGTGCATGTGTGTGTGTGCATGTGTATATGTGTTTTAATACTTTAATTATATAATTCATTCATATGTGTGTACCTAAGTGTATATGTATGTATGTGCATGTGTATGTGTGTGTATATGTATGTATGTGCATGTGCATGTGCATGTGTAAGTGTATATGTGTGTATGAGTATGTGCATGTGCATGTGTATGTGTGTGTATATGTATGTGCATGTATATGTGTAACTCTATGTGTATATGTGTGTATATATGTGCATGTATATGTGTATATGTAGGTACGTGCATGTGTGTGTGCATGTGTATATGTGTTTTAATACTTTAATTATATAATTCATTCATATGTGTGTACGTAAGTGTATATGTATGTGTGTGTATATGTATGTATGTGCATGTGTATGTGTGTGTATATGTATGTATGTGCATGTGCATGTGTATGTGTGTGTATATATATGTGCATGTATATGTGTAACTCTATGTGTATATGTGTGTATGTGCATGTATATGTGTATATGTAGGTATGTGCATGTGTGTGTGCATGTGTATATGTGTTTTAATACTTTAATTATATAATTCATTCATATGTGTGTACCTAAGTGTATATGTATGTATGTGCATGTGTATGTGTGTGTATATGTATGTATGTGCATGTGCATGTGTAAGTGTATATGTGTGTATGAGTATGTGCATGTGCATGTGTATGTGTGTGTATATGTATGTGCATGTATATGTGTAACTCTATGTGTATATGTGTGTATGTGCATGTATATGTGTGTATGTGCATGTATATGTGTATATGTAGGTATGTGCATGTGTATATGTGTGTGTACGTATGTGCATATATATTTCTATATATGTGTATAATGTATGTATATGCATGTGTATATGTATGAAACATGCATGTGTATGTGGATGCATTTCCATTTGCATCCATGTGCATGCTTGTGGATGTGCATATACATGTATTTGCATATATGTTAATGTGTGTATGTGTATATATATATATATATATATATATATATATATATATATATATATATATATATATATATATATATATATATATATATATATGCAATGCATGCATGTAAGTCTTTTTATGTGGTTGTAGAAATGTTTGTGCATATGCATGTGTATATGTGTGTATGTCTAAGTGTATGTGCACATGTATCTGTGTGTATATATGTGTGTGTATGTGCATGTGTATATGTGTGAAAGTGCATCTTCATCATGTATAAGTGTATAAGTGCATATCAATAAGTGTGAGTATGCTATCTAATGAAAATAACACAATTCAAATGATATACAAGGAATAGAAATTGTACTTACAATAGTTAGCCATACTTTTTGCTTGGTTAGCTTCTTGAATAACCTGCAATAAAGAGAGAAAGGAGAGAGAGAGAGAGAGAGAGAGAGAGAGAGAGAGAGAGGGGAGGGAGAGAGAGGAGGGAGGGAGGGAGAGAGAGAGAGAGAGAGAGAGAGAGAGGAGGGAGAGAGAGAGAGAGAGAATTCAAAGAGAGAAAGATGTAGAAAGAGAGAAACAGAGATAGAGGGAGACAATAAGAGAGAGCTTAGGCAAAAAAAAACAATTCTGCATATACTTGCTTCAGCTCGTAAGTGCAGCGCAATTGCGGACGTTGGAGAGCTCTTCGATCAGATGCATGAAAATGCCGATCGAAGAGCCTCCAATGTTTTAATTTTTTTCCGTCAACAGACCATCGTGTAAGTGATGCTATGAGCGACATGTTTTAGCGTCGCTTATGCAACGCAAAATAGCATCGCTTATGTGACGCAAAAAAACGTCACTTATGCGACACTATTTAAAACCGTCATGTTAGCGATGCTCTATGTGAGCGTCGCAGACCCCGTCATGCCAAAAGTCGCAAAAAATGTCGTTTGGCTCGTCATTTAACCGACAGTGCATGCACGACGCTCATTAAGATGCATTTTGCAATTTTATAGTGACAAAATTATGTCGCCTTAACCGTCGCTATACGCCCGTATTCCTTGTAGTGGCAACACATGATTCTCAAGCTATGTCAGATGAACAACTTTGACATGCACACTTTGGTCATCTGAATTTTGCTAGTTTCCTATGCCTGCAAAAATTTGAAATGGTGTCCTCTCTGCCCAAACTTGAAGCACCCGATAAACATGTTTATGAAGGCTGTATTTTGGGCGAAATGCAGTGTTCTTTGTTCCCAAAAGATGGTTCAGTTTGAGCTACTAAAAAATTGGAGCTTGTTCACAGTGATGTCTGTGGTCCTATGTAGACACCCTCTTTTGGAAACTATCTTTACTTGGTGACTTTCATTGATGATTTTTCTAGGCATGCATGGATATATCCACTAAAAGCAAAGTCCAAAGTGTTTATGTGCTTCAAAAAGTTTTTGGTTTTGGTTGAAAACCTTTCAGCATGTAAAATGGGCAGCCTCCATTCTAATCAAGGGGGGGAATATATATCTTTTGAATTTAATGCATTTCTAGTTGAACCTATGATAAAACATCATTGTATAGTGTCCTATACACCCCAACAAAATGGAGTTGCTAGAGGGAAGAAAAGGTCACTCATGGAAATGGCAAGGTATGTATGGTCAAGAGTCACGCTTTACCACATAGTTTCTGGCTTGAGGCTATTATGTGTGCAACATATGTACTTAACAAGTATCCCACTAAAGCATTGGAGTCTATCACTCCATATGAGGCTTGGCATGGTCGTAAGCCATCTGTTGCTCACTTGCATGTTTTTGGTTGTCTGGCATATGCGTTAGTGCCTGAACAACATCGCAAGAAATTGGATGATAAAGCAATAAAATGTATTTTTGTTGGGTAGAGCTCTCAAAGCAAAGGCTATTGTCTGTATCATCCACATAGTAAACACATTTTCGTTAGATTTGATGTTGTTTTTGTGGAAGATGCTATTCAAGCTTTACTTTCATATATGAAGGAGACATTTGTTAGCTCCAAAGACATGTATGATACTTTGCTACCTCTTTTTACAGGTGGACACTCTAGTGTTGGTCCTAATGAGGCAGCTTCTCATCATTTGTAGGTTTCATATGATGATGCAGATCATTCCATTTCTGACGCAGATTTACATGATGCACTTGTTGATGAGAGAGCTAATATTGAGGAGGCAAAAACTATGCCAAAATGGTTGGCATAGAATTTGCGTGATAGCAAATTCGATGCACCTCTATCATATCATACTGGGTCAGGCTCTCATAGTGCCTCTTTTGCATGAGATTGCTATGCTATGGCTACCTCTAGTCTCTGTGATGAGAATGAGCATGTTTAATTTGATGAAGCACAAAATTCAAAAAATTGGGTGGCTGCTATGCAATCTGAATATTATGCTATAATGAAAAATGGTACTTGGTCTTTATGTGAATTGTCTCCTAGCAAGAAGGCCATTGGAACTAAGTGGGTATATAAGATTAAGTGTAAGTCTGATGGAGCAGTTGACATGTATAAGGCTAGGCTTGTTGCAAAGGGTTATTCTCAAGACAAAGGCATTGACTTTGATGAGACCTTTGCTCCTACTTTGTTGCTCTAGCACAATGGCGAGAACCACGTTAAGAAGCTCCACCTCCTTAATGTCAATCCGCGGAAGAGATAGGAGTGATATGAAGATCGTGAATGTGAGATGAAGTGAGAGTGAAGGTGAGAAGCATAGAGATGCACACACATACACACACACTACGAAGAGACAAGCAAGACACAATGGAAGGTGAGAAATCAACTCTATTGCTCAAGATCTCAATTACAAGCTCACAATAGCTCTAAGCTCACACTAACCAACCTCCAAAATGAGCTCTCTAGCTCTTTTTATAGATTCTAGACTAGTTTTGACCGGTTTCACATCTAGTGACCGGCATAGTTAAAAAATAGGTCCTATGCGCTATTTGAGAGGGTAAACGGTGTCTACAAATAACCAAAATTGGTACGCACATTCTACCTAAGCTCCTCAAGCTCGAGGACTCCTCGGCTTGCACAAAATGGAGCTATAAATTACAAAAAGGGTTTTTCTATGTTACCTATGTTACAATAGTGATGAAAATCACTGTTGGAGGTTTTAAAGAATATTTATAAAACATAAATCTTTGAAAAATTGATGCGACTGGCTCCCTGATCTGTCTTTACATGCTTCCGCATCTTCTATGCCTCTGGCTGCTTCCAACACCCCCCTCCCTCTCGCTTCTGTCGTCCTCGACAGAACCTTGTTGTGCGGTCTGTCGGATGTAGTTCTGTAGTAGTTCCTGAGCGAGGGTGTGTTCTGATATTCGAATGCCTCAGGCCAAATCTGCCTCGAGTTTCTCCCAATCAATTGGTTGCGGTTCATCGGGTGGTGGGAGTCGATAATGTGTGGAATAAACCATCTGTTCACAGGCGAATAATTGAAGCAAATGTGTGGGCCTGCTGATGAACACTTCTGAATGGTATTCCCAGAAACCGGTTGTGAACATTTCTTCGAAGGTGTGCTTGTAGCATGCCGGTAGATATTTGATTCTGCAATGCCAGGCATAACACACCCGTAGTGATGGCGTTGTACTCATATCATATGCAAGATCTAGATTGCCATGCTCGAAGCCCGAGGTGTTTACATGTGGTGCCTTCACGCATCTGAAGACTTTAAAAACCATCTGCATCATGTCAAATATCTTGACAGTCATGTGCGCTGCTATATCGTCCATATGTTTCAAGCGAGGGAGCCAGTGACGAATCGTGGCCATCATGTATCCGATTGTAGGTGGGCCTGTTGGTGGCCTGAAATATGGATAATTTAACCAATCTTGGCATTGCTTGTTGTTCTGTACTTTAATAGCAAAGGCCTTCCAGGATCGGCGATGTGGCACTGGTCCCCAACATGGGTTGTATTTTAAGTGTAGTGGTGCCTTGGCCCATGTACTCATCATCTCTGGATAATTCTGTAAGAGATCCTTGCGCCATTCTGGTTGATAGATCTCTCCTTGCTGTGCATCCAGTGGCAAATCTTCTGGCTCAAATTGTGTCGCGTGAGAGGGCTTCATGCCTGTTTCTTTCTCTATGGCCAACTGATATTCCGCCATTAACATAAAATATGGTTTATAGTGTAGCTCATGCCCTGATATGTATCTGCGAGGGGCCAAGTGAGCAAAGTAGGGCGACTGTAAAATTCTTTCCTCAATCATTGCCATTGCGTGCAACTGCACCTCTACTCGTGCTGAGTGGGTTGTTCCAAGCTCTTGAATTGTCTTCAACCATGCGGGAGTTGGAAGTTCAAAATTAGTCTGGCCTTCAGCCGTGACGCGTCCACCTGGGATGGGTTGGGGCTCATAGGCTTCTTCAAAAGTTTCCTCCACCGGAATAGTGACTGTTTCTTCCTCGGCTGGTAGGTTTGGTGGGGAGTCTGGTCTGGGTGGTGCTTCATATACTTCTATCCGTGATTGAAGAGTAGATACCTGGGTCCGTAATGCATTAAGTTCCTCTAGGATGTCAGGAGATGGGTCCGCAGGAGTTGGTAGTCCTTGTGGTATTGGTGCTCTTAACTGCAATATCTTGTTTTCATCTTTGAGTTTCTGAAACTCCTTGTTCATATTGTCGTAGTCATCCAGCAGTCTAACATGATCTTCTAACAGCATTTTCATTGATTCTGAGGGCACGGCCTTAAAGCGACTAGGGCTTAATGGTTGGTCAGGTTGATCAAGGGAAGCTTCTAAATTTTCTCTATTCTGCTCTTGTAAGCGGTGGTTTTCTTCTTTTGTTGTTGCCAAGTGTCGTCTGAGTAAGCCCATGTTCCGTGTAAGCGTCGCATTGCAAATTGTTTGGGCCCTTAACAAATTATCAAGATCAGCAGTGGCCTCTTTGGTTTTCTCTTCGCTGTCTAGTTCTAGTTTATGATATGCCTCACGTAGTTCTTGATAGTGAGTATTCAATGGGGCATTCTCGATCGACAATGAATTAAGCTGCAACTGTAAGTCCTTGGTTGTCCTCTGTAGCATCTGATAATTATTTCCAAGAGATGAGAACTCATCTCTTACTTGAGTCATGCATGTGAACATCTGTTGGAATGCAGTATCTACAGTGGGTGATAATATTAACGATGTGCTAAGCGAAGATGCAGTAGGTGTAGATGCAAAGGGAATGGGGAATGGGGGTGGGAAGGTGGATGCTCTGGTGATTGTGGAAAATTGTGGTGTGCTTAAATATTGTGGTGCCACAAATGAGGTGAGTGGAGGTGCAGTGGGTGGTGATATATCCATATCGCTGGATGTGGTGTCGAGTGCAGTGACGTGAATAGTGGTGTGATCATGGGTAAGTGTGTGGGTGTAAATATAGGATTTACAAAGGTTGAAGAATAATTTACAGAGGGGTTGTCTTGGACAGCTTGGTGGAAAGGGGAAAGAGGAGTTACGGTGGGTCGAGTGGGTGAGACTTGTTGATGTATGAAACACCACAAGAAATGAATTAATGTGACACTAGAACACCTCTATGGTCACCATTAACTCATTGCCACTCCAAACTTTGAGAAATGATAGCCTAAAGTGAGAACTTTGCTTCTACAGAAATTTCTAGTCACCGAAATGACATACCTTCAGTATTTTGCTAATTTCTCCTAGCTCAAGTATTATTTTTCCATGAAACTTTATAGGCTGAAACTAGAAGAGTAGAGCTTTCCAACAAGCTATGATATGCATCAAACGAATCTCTAGAACTCAAGTTATGACCTTCACAAGATGACTGTGTATGACCTCCCAAAACTGGAAATCTTTCCTGTTATAGTAAGAGCGCCTGTTTAAAACTAGAATTCGATGCCTAGCATCGACTTGCAATGAGAATTCGATGCCGGGCATCGACTTGGGATGTTTTTGGCCACTTTTCAACAGGGATTCGATGCCGGGCATCGACTTCCCGCATAAAGTCTTGATCTTTTGGACACGAAAACTATAGGTGATTTCATGCACACTTACAATATGACTTACCAACTGGAATTCGATGCCAGGCATCGAGTTGCTCCAACAACATCATCTTTTCAAGAAGATTTGGCAGTAGATAAAAATCAGATATGAAGATAAGGACTTATCAAGTGAGATTCGATGCCACGCATCGACTTGCTTGGAAAACTTCAACCTTTCAAATCATTACACAGAAGACAAACACTGGAGATGGAGGAAGAAGACTTATACACAGAACTTTAACTAGTTCTTGTCATAACTATGAAAACTCAGAAGCTTACAAGTGCTTTCTCGCTCAGAGAAGCCCGACTATACTCGGTCATACAAAAATGAGTTCTTCTCACTTTCTCATTGTCTTCCTCCTTCTTCTTCTCACCGCGTCAGTTAATACTAACTAACTTATATAGACTTTCTCATTCCCATGACTTTTGAAAAACTTCTAGAACTAAAGTGAACTAACTTTACAAGTATAATACATTTGTGAATTTGTCCCTTCACATAGGCATGGGGTTTTCTTCCTAAGATTTGACCTTCAAATATATGTCCAGTTAGTGATTGTTTCTCCAACAAGACTAGGGAGAAGGTTAATGGAGGTGGGAATGGGAAAAGGGGTCTTGGAGGTGTGGGGAAGGACGGGAACGATGGAGGGAAAATTGGATTGGATAGAAAGGTGGATGTGCTAGGGGGTAGACTAGGTTGAGTGGGTGCGGGAATTGTGGGATGAATGGGAGTAAGGACGACTTCTGCTACTCTGCCGGAGAAGGAGGATGTTGTTCTGGGAGAAGGAGGGTGTATGGGGGAGACTGGATGGATGGGAGGTGAAGGAGGAGCGGTTGGGGTGGTAGGTACTTCGATAACTGTGGTGGTATGTACAGCAGTAGTACGGGGTTGGGAGTTGATGATAATGGTGTCTTTTGCCAATGAGCCTTCAGGGACGAGACGTGCTTTCCTGGCCTGTTCTGAAGATTGACCGCCGGTGGGTACCCGAATGTATTCACCAGGTTTGGTTAGTAAGCAAACTCTGCGGGGGTCATACTGCGGTAACGGTTTCCTCTGCAAATATCGTAAGGCTTCTGTGGATCCCACTGATTTGACAAGTTCTCGGAAGCCTCTGATGTATACTTCTTCAAATCCGCCTGAGACAAGTTCGTGTTCTATAAGTGCTTGACTCTCTTCCTCAGTCAGTTTCTTGCACACCCAAACTTTCTCCATGGTGCGATATAGCTTCTTGATGGCTAGCGTATAAGCTGCTGCTTCAAAGGTCTCCTCTTCATGCGTACTAGTGTCACCCTGGGTGTCGGTGTGCTGTCCTTGTTCATCTGTCTGCACATGTTCGTGGGATTCATGAGTGCCCTGGCTGGCTTCATCATCACCCTCTTCTTCATCTGTCTCTGTTCTTTCCTCCTCGAAACTAGACACTACTTGTCCTTGTGGTTGGTCTCGGGGCGTGGTCGGGTAGCTTGGCCGCTCATATTCTTGAGAAAAGATTTGAACTTCTGAAAACTGAAATTCATTGGAGAAAGCATCTTGCATTTCGAAATCAAACGTTGTATCTATGGGTTCCGCTTCCAAGTTAGGTATTGGAAAAGAAAAAGCTTCCGCACCAATAGTGGTAGAAACTTTTACTGTAGTGGTAGTCGGTTCCTGAACTGATGTTGGTTGTGAGGTAACTGCGCTAGTAGTGCCTTCCGTTACAACTGGTCTTGATAATCGTATGCGAATAGGTTGTACCGTTGGAGTGGCTTCTGTCGGGGACTGCTCTGGAGAGGGTTGTGGTGAGGGTGATTCTGGCACCTGAAGGCAGGGGATAGTTCCTCTCATTCGCTTTCCTGCTCTTCCTTTGCTAGCCTTCCTAGCTTTCTTTGTGGTTCCTTTAAACGCTTTCAACTCCTCACTTGTCATTGCTCGCTCGATAGGTAAATCGTAGGCCAAACACATATATACGATGTGTGTGAGAGCGCAACATCCATTGATGACCTTCTTTCTTTCCCATCTGTGTTGTGCTAAGTATAGCTGATCAATGATCCAGCTTGCTAGATCCACTATCTGAGGTCCTGTACATGCTAAATATAAGCCAAACCATATGCGCTTGTGAGGCATTGTGAATTTGTCCTGAGCGGGGAAAGCAAAATGCTGCATGCATATCTTTAATGGTTTCGATAGCTCAGGTGTGATTGCTAAAATATCTTCCCACTTAGTAACATCCCCACGCTTCATTGGCTCTGGGATTGCCTTTCGCGTTCTGTGGGAGTATGTGTTCCATGAATCTTAATGGAAGCTCTAATCAAATCTTTAGAAAGATAAAATCTTTTATAAGGTGGATTGTTCACTAAGGATGGCAAAATGAAGGTGCCTGGCAGATCCTTGTTCTCAGAAGCTGTCAAAGTGGTGACTAAATAGTAACATCTGTAGAAGTCAGGTTTAGGCAAAGGGTCGCTGAAATACTCTGTAAACCTTGCTCTTGCCCAAACATGCGTTAGGTCTTCTGTGTTCTGTAGTCCTTCAAACTCTCTAGAGAAGAACTGATATTTGCCCCACGTACGGTCATCAAAAGTCAAATTGGCCCCAAATATAAAATCGACATCCGCCAATGGTCCTGCTAGCCCTTGAAACCAGTGAGATTTGCAATGAATCTTCTCAGTATACCCTCTAGGAGGATCATCAATAGGCATAGGTCCTGGGAAACCTTGAAATTATGGCGGTTGAGCCGTCGGATAGGGCTCAGTGAGTAATTCTCCAATATTAGCCCTGGGTACACTGGGTCAAGCTTCTGATGGCCCTTCTGCCTGCATGATGTATGATGCGAGTGCGTAGAAGATCTGCTACAAAATATTAGCACATTAGTATGGAAATTAATCATGATCCCATGAAAGTGAGACCGTAATCCCTTTCCATAACCGATGTGTAACCCGTGTAGCCGAGTGTTGTGATGTGGTTTATGGAATGATATCTTGCAAACTAATGCAGGTCTCTAGACACCTACATGCTTCAAATGATGCATACATTTCTTGATGTGGGGTTATAGTGTGTGGATTCATACAAGGTTCAATCATGAATGAGTTATTACAAGGTCGTAGATTAGTCGGGGTGGGAGTTATGTTAGATAAGGGGTTAGGAGAAGACTTCTGGATACGTTTCGGTATCCACTCTAAGAGTTCGTGTGCGGGTGATAGGCTTCTGTTGAGGGACAAAAGATGAGATCGGATTTGGTGGTATTGGGGGTTGAAGAGATTTCGGAGGGGTATATATTACATGGCTTGAGGGTTGAGCTATAATACACTGTGTTGGTACCCAAATCTATGTGGGTGTGGGTCGGTTCGTAAGGTACTTCTTGGCGATCCAAATTTGTTGAATGTTTGTACTCGTAGAAGAGTGTTCAGAAGACTTTGGATACGGTCTCTGCTTCTGCTGAAACTTCTTCTTGTCATTGTCTGCATTGTTGAAACTTGTCGGTGGTTTCTGTCCTTTCGGCACCCATATGTCTTGTGCCTTTTGCTCTGTGGTGTTGATACTGCTGCTTTCTCTAGATTGTCTGATATTGTCATTGGTCTGGGTTCCTTTGTCGTGGTTGACTCTTTTGTGGTTGAGGTTGAGAGGTCGGATGGACACTCTGCTTTGGAAAAGAAGGGAGGTCCAACACTTGCGAAACTTGCCCATTAGGAAGTGTTCCATTTTGTATCTTTAATCTAGGCCAGTCCGCAGTAAGTGTGGAAGGATGGGCACCGCAGGGTGTTTTGCCCATGTGGATGCTGATGAAGTCCACCTGACCTGTAATGGTCCCCATTTGTCTGCTGATGTAACCCACCTGACCGTTGATGGTGTCCATTTGACCAAGCGGTTGGGTGGTTGACCCTTCTAATTTGCAGGAAGCCCAAGGAAAAATCTCCTGACGTCCTTCTGATTGACAATTGTCCATAGCCAAGCCCTCTTGGGTTGGTGTAGACGTAGACGTGACTGATCTGACCAAAGATCTTTCGGTCTTCCGTTGCATGTTGTTCATAGGGTCTAGGGTCGCGTACTTCAGGCGAACTGCCTTTAGGGAAGTCAAGCGGTATCACTCGCTTCTGATCTAAGGTTCCAATTTGCAAGGAGCCTTGTCTAAGATTTAGGTCCACTGAGTGATCGTATAGCCAATCTTGGCCAAGGATTAGGGGTTCTATTAGGTCGTCATCATGGCACACTAGTAGCTTTGTGGTCATAGTCACATCGTGTATGAGGATAGGAAGGTCCACCTCACCCATGCAAGGGGTTTCCATGCCTCCTAGCCCTATGAGGTATGCCTCAATTGGCCGCATTTCTATTCTTGAGTCCTTATAGTGGGACCATCTAATCGCACTAGTCACAGCACCTGAATCAATTAAAGCCATGAGCTCTTGGCAAGGATTGCCGTGCTCTAGCCTGACTGTAATGAATGGTCTCCTGTCCACTATGCTAGGATGAGTGGTTGACTTTACTTGACACATGGCCATGGGATATCTGGGTGATGTTTCCAGATGGTTATAATGTTCTCTCCCTAGTCCTTGTCTTCTTAGCTTCATGCGCTTAATGCGTTCAATAGCTTCTGCCTGAGCTTCAGCTCGTATTCTATTTTCTTCCTCCTTATGCTTCTTTGCCAATGTGAGTCATCTAAGCATATCCTCGATAAGAGGTTCTTGGTATAGCCTGACTCTACAACCACTAATGTAATTAGGCATTATGTCTCCTTCTAAGGTGGCTAATTGTACCGCTCCACTTGTTGAGAGTCTGTTAATGATCATAGGTCCATAACCTCGCTTTTCTAACTTCCGTGCGTGCTGTTTCAGCGTATACACTAGGACTAAATCTCCTTCTTTTAAGCCTTTATCTTTCACATGCGCATCAAAATATGCTTTTTGTCGCTTCTTAGCTGCGTATATTCCTGTTGCTGCTCTCAGCCTGGTTTCTCCTAATCGTTCCAAGTCCATTATTCTTGCTGATAATTCATGGCTGGTCCACTGATGTTCATGTAAAACCTTAAGGGTTGGTATCAAGAAGTCCAAAGGAAGCATAGCATTCTGACAAAAAACCATATGCAAGGGAGTTGCATTGAGTACGGTCTTGTAGGCCACTCGATATGCCCAAACAGCGTGGTGTAACTGTTTGTCCCAGTCTGAATGTTTGTTGTTCACGAGTTTCGTCAGTACATTACATAGGATCTTGTTAGTGCTTTTAGCCTGACCATTGGCCTGAGGATGATATGGTGCAGATTTCTTGTGAATCACCATAAAATTCTGTAACAAATATTCAATGACTTGGTTTAGAAAGTGAGTTCCTCGATCGCTCACTAACTCTATAGGCAATCCATATCTTGTAAAGACATTTTCAAATAAGAATTTTGCAGTCGTGTGTGCATCATTCTTTTTCGTGGCTTTTGCCTCTACCCATTTAGTAAGATAATCTGTCGCAACAATAATGTATTCCGCATGTGTACCTTTTGCAGGGGGGTTAATGGGTCCTACAAAGTCTATACCCCACTTAGAAAATGCACGTCCGCCCATCATGGGTTTCAATGGCATTTCATCTCTGCGAGTAGGAAACTGAGTTCTTTGGCACACATCACATCTCTTTACATAGGTATGCGCATCCACGTGAAGGGTGGGCCACCATAATCCTGCAAAGAGGATGGCTTTGATTATCCTATCCGGTCCAAAATGACCTCCTGCGACACCTTGGTGTGCAGTCTCTAGTATGCTCAAATAATCGCTTTCATGGACACATTGTCTTAAGTATCCGTCTCGTCCTTGTTTGTATAGATTATCGCCAATCAGTGAATAGTCTTGAGCTTCCTGCTGTAGACATCGTTGTCGTGCTAAGGTCATTCCTTGAGGGAATGTTTTTGTCCTCAAGTACGTCACTAAAGGTTCACTCCATTCTGGTGTGAGAGACATGTGATATAATGTAGCATGTTCTACTGGTGGTCTTTCACAACAAACATGGCATTCTTTACACAACTTGTAGACATTTGCTTCCATAGAAGGCCTAGTCTATGCAGAGTCTGCAATGTACGATGTTTCGAGTGATGTTGCATCAATGCACCTACATGTGCTAATTGCAACCAATTTGCATGTTCTGGTTCATCTACACAACAAGCAAGAATCTTTTGATTATCCTGTTTATATATACTTCCTACTATGATTTGATATCTTTGAGATTTGGTAATCTTTCCCTCTTTGATCCTTATCCTAGGATTCTTGGGTCCGTAGGTGAGAATAGGGACTATAGGCTTAGCCCATTCTGGTGCTATCTCAAGGTTAAACAAATATGCATCGGGTAACTTATCCACTATTCCTTGAGGAGCTTCTCCTGAGGTTAGTCTCGAGAGGTGGTCAGCTCTAAGGTGGGTCTTTCCTTTCCTGAATACTACTTCAAAATCATACTCCATGAGTAATAGAAACCAACGTATGAGTCGTCCTGTGTTACATGGCTTGTTGACTAAGTACAATAGTGCTTGATGATCTGTAAAGAACTTGAACTTGTTTGCCAACAAATGATGCCTGAATTTCTTTACTGCGTAGATCATTCCTAATCCTTCTCATTCTGCAGTGGTGTAATTTCTTTCTACTACATTCAACTGTCTGCTCGCATAAGCTATGGGGAGGTCTACATTACCTTCATTCGTGGGTTGTGCTAACACACATCCTATGGCATAGTTGGATGCATCCACATGTACATGGAATGGCTTACTCCAATCCGGGGTTGTCAATATAGGTGCTGAGCACAAACGTCGTTTAAGTTCAGTGAATGAATTCTCACATTCATCTGTCCATTCAAAGTTGGTCAAAAGAGAGTACAGAGGCTTAGCTATGATTGCATACATGTGTATGAATCGTGTGTAATAACCACAATGACCCTTAAATGCCGGTACCTCTTTCACGTTAGTTGGTCTAGGTAGATCTGCAATTACTTTCACTTTTTCTTCATCTGTCGAAATTCCATTCTTTGACACAAATGTGTCCTAAAATTTTGCCTTGTCTGACCATGAAAACACATTTTTCTGGGTTCAGACAAACCTGATATTCTTGCCATTTGTCAAATATTTGTCTTAATTATGGATATGTGTCTGCCTGATATTCGAATGAGCACATATGTCATCGACATAGACTTCCAAATTCTTGCGTAAGAATTCCTTAAACACATGACACATGAGTCGCTGGAAAGTAGCGGGTGCATTTGTTAAGCCAAAAGGCATTACACGAAATGCAAATATGCCCCATTCTGTGGCAAAAGCCGTCTTGTGTTGATCTTCTGGAGCAATGGCTACTTGATTATAGCCTGAGAATCCATCAAGAAAGCTGTAAACTTCCTTGCCCGCAACTCTTTCCAATAAATGTTCCGTGATAGGAAGAGGATAACTGTCCCTAATCGTGGCGGCATTAACTTTTTTAAGGTTAATACACACACGCAATTTTCCGTTCTTCTTGGGCACAACCACAATGGGGGATACCCATTCAGTATGCTCAATTTCGTGAATGAATCCTGCTTCTATCAAGCGATCTATCTCCTCTTTAATCTTCGCAGCGTAGTTATCATTGTACGTGTATGGTTTCTGTTTCGTGGGTTTTGCATCTGGAGTCATAGGAATTCTGTGAGAACATATATCTGGATCTACTCCTTTCAAGTCTTTGTAGCTCCAAGCGAAAACATCTCTATATTCGCGCAATAGGGCAACTAATTCTTCTTCTTCTTCAGTCGTCAAATCATGCCCAATGTATGTACATTTTTCTTCTTCTCCTTCTATGACAACTATTATTTTCTTGGTTTTCTCTCGATTATCATATACTTCTCCAACATGAGCTTTTCTGTTTGGCATTCGTACCATGATTCTTCTATCTTCTATCTCATACTTCTTGAAGTTCTTAGGAACTTCAAACAAGGATTCTTCTTCTTCTGGCATGGTTTCTTTCTTCTTTCTTTTCTTACCTTCACTCTTGACAATTACTTGAGTGGTTAATCTCACCTCATTCGTAATTTCTTCGTGTCTCGGAGGGTAAGTCTCTACCTCGTAGAAATATTCTTCCTCTGATGCAAAGGGTGGGTCCATAATAATTGACTCTAAATCGAAAGCACTTGCATCCTCAAATGCATCAGTGCTAGGTTCACATTCTTCTAAAATTGAATCACACATGATCGGCTCTATCGTGAAAACTGAGATGTCATAGCCATCCTCGTCACAGTGGGGTGTCCATTGTTCTTCATTGATGGCTACATCCATGGTTGCTAGGATTTCTGCCCAACCATGGGGTTCGAATTCTTCATCTGGAAACACTATAGGTGCGTACGCTAGGTCTTGAAGGGTTCATGGATGTTGTTCTGCACCTAAGATCCTAGCTTCTAACGGTTCTTCCTCTTGTTTGGCTACCTTACACATCCATAAATGAGTGTCCTCGTGCAACCATGAGGGGTCCGACTCTAATGAGTGTACTGATTCTGTTTCTACTGGTGTCTTATGGATGGTATTCCATTGTATTGGGTTACATCTTGATGTGAATAGTCTTTAAGATTGACTTTAGTAGTCACTCCTAAATGTTGCAAGTACAAAGAATTAGTTCCCCAATCTTGTACAATTTGCAACTGACGCATGAATGGTCGTCCTAATATCATCTCGTAAGCATGACTTTTACTAAAATCATAAATGGAAAAGGTATGCTCAAACTCCACACCACAAGTGGTGAGAGATATGCCTTCTCGTAAGCATAATGGTTTTTCTATGTGTCCGTGAGCCATTTGTAGCTTCATCTTGGTAGGTCTTAGTGCTGGCTTACCCCAACATTTCCATAAAGCGGTGGTAGCAATGGCTACTCCGGCTCCTGAATCTAAGATGGCTTTCGTGGTGTAGCCCTGATGGGTTATTGGAAGATAAGTGTTACCTTCCTCTCCTTCGCCTACATCTTCGATCTTTTCTACGGGTATCTCTGGTACCTTCTTGTGTGTTCCTATCTGTGAGGGAGCAGTAGCAAGCTCTGGGAATTGATTTGCTACATGTTTCCACAATTCTGGTTTTACCTTTAACAACTCCTCTAGAGTGAGGTGACATTGTACCTTAGTGTTCTTTATCACTTCCGTGTTTCTAGGGATTACTGATTCTTCATTCCTCACTATTATCGTGGGTGCTCTCATACTAATAGACTTAACTTCCCAAGGTCCTGTGAACTGAGGTAATTCTTGCAAAGATATGGATTCAAAACCTGTGTGTTCACTCAGTTGTTCTTCCTCTACGTCATCGTAAATAGAGGGAATGTCTTGGGGAAATTGTTCTTGCAA
Organism: Ceratopteris richardii; assembly: GCA_020310875.1. Taxonomy (NCBI): domain Eukaryota; kingdom Viridiplantae; phylum Streptophyta; class Polypodiopsida; order Polypodiales; family Pteridaceae; genus Ceratopteris; species Ceratopteris richardii. The sequence continues at coordinate 32,297,940 of CM035417.1, forward strand.
GTCGTCTATTTCTTGAATAGGAGGATGGGTTCCTTGTTCTTTTCTCCATTTCTGTTCTTGGATTTCTCTCAAAAATTTGTGTGAGTACCTATGTATGGAAGACATGTTGTCTTCACTTCTGTGTTTGGCACTTGAGACAAGGATGGTGCGTTCCTTTCCTGTGTCTCTGAGGCAATAGGGTTCCTATGCTGATCCTTTTTCTCTTTGCTATCTATCAAGTATTCTAGCCTCTCCATTAATCCTTGAAAGTGTAATTCAGGTTTTGCCATGTTATTCCAATTTAGATATCTCGAGGCTTCAAACATTGCTTGTGCTAATTCTACCATCTTCATGCAAAGTTTAGTTCTCTCAATCTCTAGATCAACTCGAGGGTAGTTTTTACTCATTTCTGCTATTGGAGGTCCTTCTTTTAATCTTGCTTGATACGTGCAAAACATCATGTCTAGGTTTTCTGGTATTGGTTCCGCTGAAACTGATCCTGATTTCTGAGCTGGGTTCTCTTGATTTAATTCTTGTGAAGTCAATTCTAGGATTTTGGCTCTAGATTCCTTCAAACTTCCTTCCAACTCAGTTATCCTTTTACTCCATTTTCTCTTAATCCTTTCTCTGGAATCTTTCCAAGATTTATTCTTTTTACTGCTAGACTCTCCCGCTTCACTAGTTCCGACTACTTTCTCATGACTAAGCTGTTGGTTCTGTAAGAGCGCCTGGGCTCTTGTTATAGCTTGGATAGGCACATATGTAGGGTTGGATCCATCTGCGTTGTTTACAATACCTATCACGTTGATGGGTGTCACATTTGAAGCATCAACAGGGTTCTTAGGACAATCTTTTATGACATGCTCTTTACCACATTCGACACAAAATCCTTGTATGTTATAGTATTGTGATTGTCCTGATATCGAAGGATGTGGACAATCCTTTATGAAATGATCTCCTTGGCACCTAAAGCATGGTCCTCTAGGGCCCTTGGGTCTTTGCTGTCTCAATTGGGGCCGTGGATTCGGGTTTGTGTACATCACATGAGCATAGTCGGGTTCCCAACTAGGTTCCACTGGTGGACTATCGTAGTGATATGTTTCCACGTGTTCTGGTGACTCTGAGTAATATGCGGGTGGACTATCTACATGAGTAGAGTCAAAACTGTTTGGATCACTGTCAGTAATTAGGGGTGAAACGGGAACTAGCACCCTATTGAGGTTCTCTTCTGCAGCAGCATATTTAACTGAGATGACATTCGCTGGTGGGGGTGGCTGCTGAGCTAAAACAGGTTGAGGTCTCTGTTGAGCCTGATAAGGATAGTTCTGAGGAGGTCTATAGTAATAAGCCTGAGCATTGTATTGGCCTTGATACCTACCTGGCTGTTGGTATGCTTGCGGGTAGTTCTGTCTTACTGCTTGTTTGTTGTATGGGCAGTCCTGAGCTGTGTGATTTGTGTATCTTCTCTCAATTGTACAGTATTGGCCACTAGGGTTGGCTTGCGGTTGTGTTGCATTGGGGCACACATTTTTCAAATGATCACCACCACAGGTGTAACAACGCTTGTTTGTTGTTAACCTAGGCATCTGTTTACTAGAAACTCCTAGTTTCTGGGCCACTTTTTCTGCTAGGTCTTCTATTGAGCTAGACAATTTCGTGGATGCTAGAGATGAACAATCTGAGTCCTTATAGACCTTTGAGAGTTCCAACTCATCTCCTAAGTTGTCCTCAATGTCTATGCAAATTCTTACACACTGCTCTAGCGTTCTTGGTTCTTTCAAGTATACATAGGAGCGTAGTTTAGAGCTCAACAAGCCATCTAGAAAGAATGACACTTGTTTGGCCTGTGAAGGTAATTCTTGCATTGGACATCTTTCAACATATTTTCTAAACCTACGTCCTGCCAATTTAACTGTTTCCTGAGGGGTTTGTTTGAAACTATGAATCAACGAAGACGTGTCATGCCTGATCCCACTTTTAGAGAATTCAGTGATGAACGACTCTAAAAAGTGATGGATGTCTCTAAATTGCCTTTGTTGCAATGGTTGGAACCAAGTTAAAGCGGTGTTCTTTAACGTTAGTCCAAATGCATTATATTGCGTGAACATGTCTTCGACTTGTTCTGCTCTTAACACTTGCTTAAATTTTGCAACATGGTCATAGGGATCTCCTGTCCCATCAAAATAATTTTTCATGGATTTTACTAACTGAGTGGGTCTTAATATTCTTGCGTGTTCACGTGGTCTAGGTAGAGGAAAATCATCTCTACCACCTGGCATTCTTTGTCTTTCCACTCTATCTGTGTCTACGGTGGTTCTATCTCTCCCTATGGGATGATTGAAGCTTACTTCGGGTCTCTCTTTATTTTTCTCTCTTTGATTAGCATGGGCTGAGGATGTTCCTGCCCCTTGTTGGCTCGCGTTTACGTTTGTTCTATATGGAGGGAATACCAAATCACCTCTCCATGTGTAGGTATTTCTTGCGTGGTCAGGTACCACAAATACTCTTTCTGAAGTTTCATCTAGGTATACAACCTTTTCAGGTGTATTCGGCTCCTTGAACTCGTAGATTATGATGGAGCCTACCTCACTAGGTTGTTCCATTCTGTACCTCCAAAATGCTTCGTTAGTTTCTTTATTTACAAACAACTCTATGCTTCTGTTGTCATGAGGGATCCACTCTGGAACTAGTACTCGTGTCAGTACAGATTTCCCTCTAGGTGTCCTAGGTTCTTCTCCTACTGGTTCTTTTCCTTGGGATTTAGCTTCCATCTCTAACTGAATTACACCAAACTCATTCATATTGTTTGGCTGCGTACTTAAGATGTACATCGTTCCTTCCTTGTCTATGTACGCGTCTCTCTCAAATTTCACCACTGGACGTTCCAATCCAATGGGTTGATCAGGGTTGTGCATTTGCACCACTTGTCTTCGCAAACCATCCTCATAGATGCGAGCACCTAAGTGGTTGGTTCAGAGAAATTCTAATTGAGTCCTATCTTCCTTCAGGTCTTTCTAAATATGCAACATTTGACCCTCCTTCTGGTCTTTCCGTGCTAAATGCCATTTCTGATTCACTCGTATCTGAGCTCTCGTAGGGTTAATTAGTGTTCAATTGCTGTGCCCAGGATCGTGCAGTAGTTCCTACACTTGCTTCTGATGATCTAAGGCTTCGTCTGTCTGACTTACCTATATGTTTGCCCGATTTAAGGTTCATGAATTTACTTCCTTGCACACTCAATACACACTCAGATCGTCAATGGTTCTTTGTTTTTAATTGCTTGGTTCTTTTTAAGTGTCTTTAAGTTCTTGTCCAATTGTATGCGTCAGGAATCGACTTTCCGTGGTACTTTTGAGTTCTCGTTCCGTCACACTTATGTTCTTTCCTTTAGGTTTTTGAATTACACACTTTTGTCTTTAGTCTTAGATTTGATAAATTAATGTCTTGAACTTGATCATTCCTATCTTAGTTAATGCACAAAGCTAACGTTTAGCCTAAGCTAATAATTGACTGAGGGGGTTGAGTAATCTTCCAACCTCGAGTCAGTTGCTTTGGTTGCTCTGATGCCCAAGAAGCCACGCTTCCCAAGCCCTGCATCCTTCACTGCCTTACTTTGTTTGCCCTTGATTGCCCTTGCTAGACCTGGAAAAATCCAATATTAGACCAATCTCACAAATGGATGATCAAGCACTTGAGTAGATACACCCTTAAAGGTCCTTTCCCTTTTGCCCAAAAACTTCAATGCCCCCTGGCTTTCTAGTCCCACACTAGGTCAACCCCAAAGAAGATATGACCGTTCAGGCCCTGGGGGGTAAAAACTGACAAACAGGATTTTCTCCAAATATAAGCTAAGGGGTCTCCTATGAGTGCAATGATCCAAAAATTTTCACCAAATAGCCCCAAAATTGGCCAAAAATTGAAACCCTAAAAATTGCGTTTGGGGTGAGCAATCGCGCGATGGTCTGAGATAATCGCGATGGTCTGGGACCGTCGCGATGGTCTAGGTGAACCGTCGCGATGGTCTAGGTGAACCGTCGCGATGGCATGGCACAATCACGATGGTCCGAAGATGCAAACTGTCGCGATGGCATGAAAGTGAGCAATCGCGATGGTCTGGAATGAATGATCACGATTGCTCGATCGGCGAACAATCGCGATGGCATCAGTCAACGGTCAACGTGAACCGTCACGATGGTCCAAAGTGAACGGTCACGATGGTCAAAGATGCGATGGCGTATGCCAATCGCGATGGTCCGGGCACGATGGCGTGAGCCAATCGCGATGGTTCAATTTTCGAGGTGTCGCGATGGTATGAGGGTATCGTCGCGATGGTCTAGCTTGCCACATGGCAGCGTCGGCGCGATGGCATGGGCCAATCGCGATGGCGTGGGGTCGACGGGATCGTCGCGATGGTCAAGGACCGTCGCGATGGCTCAAGTGAACCGTCATGATGGCGTGAGACCGTTGCAATGGTCCAGCCGAGCCGTCGCGATGGCGTGAGCCAATCGCGATGGTGTGACACAATCGCGATGGTCTGAGCCAATCACGATGGTCCACCAAAATGCAAATTTTCAAGATGCATCTGTGGATTCGTGTATGCACGTGTGTCGCCTACCTCATGGTGAACTCGCTTACCAAAAATTCCGAAGTTGGCAGACCATCGTGATGGTCTGACACACTCGGCAGATCTCTGACAGAAAGTGAAATTTTACCTTTCCCAAGCTTTCCTAATGCATTGGAGCTTTGTACCTACAAGAAAACTCAAAAACACACAAGTACACACAAGCACAAAAGCTCACTCTCTCTCTCGCACATGCACAAATGAGGGGAAATGAGGAGAATGGGTGGATATGGTGAATTTTCTGATTTTTTTGGAGTGGAAGATGATGATGCAGTGATGAAGATGGAGTGTGGGGGAGGTGAAAAACACCAAAAACTAACTAAAAACAGCAACAAATTTTTTTTTTACCTTCCAACGCCACTTCTTGCTATACTCTTACCATCACACATTCGTCCTAGACTCGATCCCCGACAACGGCGCCAAATTTGGTGTTGCTCTAGAACAATGGTGAGAACCACGTTAAGAAGCTCCACCTCCTTAATGTCAATCCGCGGAAGAGATAGGAGTGATATGAAGATCGTGAATGTGAGATGAAGTGAGAGTGAAGGTGAGAAGCATAGAGATGCACACACACATACACACACACTATGAAGAGACAAGCAAGACACAATGGAAGGTGAGAAATCAGCTCTATTGCTCAAGATCTCAATTACAAGCTCACAATAGCTCTAAGCTCACACTAACCAACCTCAAAAATGAGCTCTCTAGCTGTTTTTATAGATTCTAGACTAGTTTTGACCGGTTTCACATCTAGTGACCGGCATAGTTAAAAAATAGGTCCTATGCGCTATTTGGGAGAGTAAGCTGTGTCTAAAAATAACCAAAATTGGTACGCACATTCTACCTAAGCTCCTCAAGCTCGAGGACTCCTCGGCTTGCACAAAATGGAGCTATAAAATTACAAAAAGGGTTTTTCTATGTTACATATGTTACAATAGTGATGAAAATCACTGTTGGAGGTTTTAAAGAATATTTATAAAACATAAATCTTTGAAAAATTGATTCGACTGGCTCCCTGCTCTGTCTTTACATGCTTCCGCGTCTTCTATGCCTCTGGCTGCTACCAACATACTTGCTGAATGACTATTGTTCATAGCATCTGTGCACTCGCAACTTATCATGGTTCGAATGTACATCAGTTGGACATTAAAATTGCATTTCTGAATGGTGATTTGCATGAAGGACTGTATGTTTTTCAGCCCTGTGGCTTTGTGTAGAAATGGCATGAAAACTAGGTGTGCAGGTTAAAGAAGGCATTATATGGTTTAAAGCAAGCACCACGTGCTTGGTATGAAAAGATGCATGCCTATTTGATTGCACATGGTTTTGAGAATAGTCCAACATAGAGCGTGTTATATGTTGAGCATGCTAATGATGTGCTTCTGATCATTGTTGTGTATGTTGATGACATGCCGCCCACTAGTCCTTATGAGAAGCATATTGTTGATTTTAAGGCTGATGTGCATGCCTCATTTGCAATGTCTGATTTTGGGCATTTGCATCATTTTTTGGGCATTCAGTTTATGCAAGTTGATGCTGGAATAGCTTTGTGTCAAATGAAATATATTGACACATTATTGTAGCTTTTTGGCCTTGAAGACTATAAATTTATTGCCACTCCTATGGAGACAAATTTATGATTGAGTCTTCATGATGTTGGAGATGGGTTTGATGCTGTTCTCCATGAGCAGGTTGTTGGATGCTTGATTTACTTATGCATTACTCGGTCAAATATTCAGTTTTTTGTCTCATAGATGAGTAGATTTATGTAGTGCCCAAGTGTCAAGCATTGGGAGGTAGTTAAGAGCATCTTTCGCTCTTGAGTGGTATCCGGATACTTGGGAAGTTTTATCCCAAGGGGGGAGCACTACTGCGAGATTTACATGCTTTTTTTACTCTGACTTGGGTGGTTGCTATGACCTTTGTGTGTCCACTAGTGGCTTTTGCTTCATGCATGGTAGGTCATGTATATATTGGTTGAGCAAGAAGAAGCCTACTATGGCCACTTTTAGTTGTGAGGTTAAGTATAGGGAAGCTTTCACAATGACTGTTGAGTGTGTGTGGCTCAGATGCTTTATGTCTAATTTGGGTGTTGGTGAGTCTTCTGCCACCACCATCTTCACTGATAGTCAGAGCACATTGGTAGTTGCGAGGAATCCCGTGTTCCATGCTCGCACTAAGCACATTGAGGTGCGTTATCATTATGTCAAGGAGAGGTTCTCTGCTGGAGAGATCAGCTTGGCATATGTGCCCATGTAGAAGAAGATTGTAGACCTTTTCATGAAGGCTCTCTGTTGGCATACAGGTCATATGAAGAGCATACAGGTACAATAGAGCAGTCATGCACAATACGACAACAAGGCCTAATCATTTTTTCCATGGATCATTCACAACTCAAGTGATTTTAATCACTACACAAACATTGTAAATTCCATTTTTGGTAGAATAGACTCCATTTTGTTCAAGCCGAGGAGTCCTTGAGCTTGAGGAGTATTAGAATTAGCTACATACCAATTTTCATAATTTTTAGATTCCGTTTGAGCCCTCAAATAGACTCTAGAACCTAATTTTTAACTAGGCCGGACACCAGGTCTGGACAAGGCCAAAGCTAGTGAGAAAACTATAAAAAGAGCTAGAGAGCTCATTTTTGGGGGTAGATTGTTTGTGAATTGAGCTTATGTAAGAGACTTTTTGACTAATGCAAAGAACTAGTTCCTCTCCTTGTTCTTGCCTTGTGTGCACGTGTGTGTGTATGTGTGTGCATGCTTGTGTGCTTCTCACTCACACACTTGTTCCTTCACTTGCTCATAGTCTTCATACTAGTCCTCACGTCTCCACGGATTGACAATTATGAGGTGAATCTTCTCACGTTGGTACTCACCATTGTGCTAGAGTGACACCAAATTTGGCGCAGTTGCTGGGGAGAGAGCTTCGAGGACGAGCGTATGATGGCGTGCTAGAACTCATACATACAGATGTATGGGGACCAACGAAAGAAGGATCAATCAGCGGATCAAGGTACTATGTTCTATTCATTGATGATGCCACACGGTGGATAACTCTTTATGTTTTGAAGGAAAAGTCAGAAGTATTTGGAGCTTTCAGGCACTTTCATGCATATGCCGAAAGACTCACCGGACGAAAACTTAAAAGACTGAGGTCTGATGGAGGGGGAGAATACTTCTCCCATGAATTCAATGACTATCTTTGGAATGCAGGTATTAAGAGAGAAATAACCTGCAGGTATACACCACAACAGAATGGTGTAGCAGAAAGGAGAAACCGAACTCTAGTCGAGTTTGCACGAGCTATGCTAAAAGAAAAGAATTGCCCAGATTATCTTTGGGCTGAAGCCGTAAATACAGCTACATACTTGGTAAACAGGTTACCATGTACAGCGTTGGAAGGAATGACCCCTTATGAAGCCTGGTGGGGAAAGAAGCCAACACTTGATCACTGCAAAGTGTTTGGATCAGTAGCGTATGCTTATGTACCGTCTCAACTGAGACATAAGCTTGAACCAAAAGCAGAGAAATATGTATTCGTCGGATATGATGAGAAACAGATGGGTTACAGGTTATGGAGTCCTCTAACCAAACATTTTACTGTTTCCAGAGATGTAACATTTGATGAACAGAAAAGCTGGTATGCAGATCAAAGTCATACAGCTGAAGAATTTGAAGAAGAGATAAAAAGAAGAAAGAAAGGAAAATCAATTGTTCAGGTAAACAAAGATGAAGAGGCAAGTACGTCCAGGACCGAAACAGGTATAAGGAACGAAGATGAAGACGGGTACTCAGACACACACGAAGAATATGAGCTAAGAAGGTCAAACAGAGTAAGAAGACAACCGGAAAGATACTCGTATGATACATCGTATATAACTAAGAACGATTATGCATACATGGTAAAGGACGATGATGAACCTCAGAGCTATGACGAAGCCAAGGGCAAGAAGCAATGGCAAGAAGCAATGAAAGAAGAATTCACCGCACTGGAAGAGAACAAGACATGGGAGCTTGTTCCTAAACCGAACGGTAAGAAAGTAATTGGAAATAAATGGGTGTTCAAAATAAAGAAACTTGCAGATGGAAGGATAGCCAGACATAAAGCGAGACTGGTTATCAAGGGCTATGCTCAGACGCATGGCATAGACTATGACGAGACGTTCAGTCCGGTGGCAAAAATGTCAACCATAAGAACAGTGATTGCTATAGCAGCATCAAAAGGATGGAAGCTAAGTCAGCTAGATATAAAGAATGCATTCCTGAATGGATATATATCGGATGAAGTATATATGGAACAACCGGAAGGGTTTATAAGTTCCAGATACCCAAACTTTGTTTGCAGGTTAAGAAAAGCACTTTATGGACTGAAGCAAGCTCCAAGAGCTTGGAACTATAGACTCGTGAAGTATCTGAACGAACTTGGATACCAAAGTTTGAAGGCAGATGCAAGTCTACTCATCAAAAGGACAGAAGAAGGAATGATCTACATTTGTATCTATGTAGATGACATAATAATTACAGGAACCTCAGATGCAGGAATCACAGAGGTAAAGAAACTGCTAGAAAAGGAATTCAAGATCAGTGACCTAGGAAAGTTATCATACTTTCTAGGAATGGAAATCACATACACAGATCATGGTGTATATGTCACACAAGAAAGGTATCTCCTGAACTTACTGAAGAAGTTCAACATGGAAAATTGCAGAGAAGCTTCAACACCGCTTGAAGTAAATCATAAACTCAGCAAATATAGTGGTACAGAGTTTAAAGATATGAAGAAATATCAATCGTTAGTAGGAAGCTTAATATATGCTACGCTAACAAGACCGGATCTTAGTTTTCCGGTGGGAGTCCTTTCACAGTTTATGCATTGTCCGACAGAGCAACATTGGGTTGCAGGACAAAGAGTTCTCAGATATATCAAACGAACTATAAATGAAGGATTATATTATCCGTTTACGTCAGATATAAAGCTCAGAGCTTATAGTGACTCAGATTGGGCAGGAAGTCAAGATGACCGAAGATCAACGCACGGGTATATGATATACCTAGGAGATAAGCTGGTAAGCTGGTGTTCGAAGAAGCAACACACAGTAGCCTTATCATCAACAGAAGCAGAATACAAAGGACTGGTAGAAGCAGCAAAAGAAGGAATATGGATGCAGACTTTACTTAAAAGCATGGGTATAGATCAAGGTATACCAATTATACATGGAGATAATATGAGCTCGCTGTATCTTGCAGCGAATCCTGTGTTTCATGCAAGAACAAAGCACATAGAGATTCAGTATCATTTCCTAAGAGAAAAAGTAATGGAGAAAGAAATAGAAATAGTCTATACTCCTACGAAAGATCAAATTGCAGATATTCTGACAAAGAGCTTGGATGGAACAAAAACAAACAGATTCAAAGAGATGGCAGGAATAAAAGAAAGAAAGATATATGAAAGACCGGAAGAGGTCAAATTAGTGATTGAGGGGGAGCTGTTAAGGAAACACTCACGAATTTGACACAACAAACAAGAGAGAAACGGAATCTTCCGAAAAATCAGTGCACAGGTGTACAGTATGCGAAGTTAGTGCGCGGTGTCCGCATAACAGAGCAATTAACCGCGGCGGGCGCGTAAGGCGCGCATAACGCGAATTGAAGAATGAATGGGCAGAGGAGCGCCAAAGAAGTGTATATATATACAGCAACTCAGAGAGGAAATTGGGGGGAGAGCACAGGCGACGACGCAGATGTATGAGAGAGAATCGTAGATGATACACAGAGGAGAACTAGAGACTGAGAGAAGACGCCATAGATCGCGTATGAGTGAAGAGAGATTTAGAAGTTCTCAGAAGACGCCATAGATCGCGTATGTACAGATGAATAACACAAGCCTGAAGTGTCGGGTCTTTTCATCTGAAGAGAGATGGTAATAAGAAACTACTCACTGTAGGAGAGTTTCTGTAACTTGAGCAAGAAGAGGCCAAGCTTATTTGTACACATCTTCTCTAATCGAAAACACATGTTCATGTGGATATCTGCGTGCAATCTTTACTTGTGAAGAATCTGAAGTTATTTCATGTTACGGTAGGAAGCTTAGTTTATCGTTAACTGTCACGACTCGTTACTAAACGTGCTTCAGTACCTTCTCTGTAAACGCATGTTTCGGTGAATAACAGCTTACTCAGTAAACATGTTTCAGTAATTTCTGGTCAGTTACAGTTTCTCAGAAAACAAGTTTTTTCGGTAGAACAACGAAATATAACTCGTAGCAGAGTTCGAAGCTTTGTATGAGAGATAGCTCATCTTGTAGCTAGACGTCTCTACTTTAAACTGATCGCAGTTTTCGGTGGAATGGAGATGTACACACAGTACAAAAGTTAACCGGAAAGTAGCAGTTCAGAACTGTGAAGTTTCCAGAAGGAAGTTCATTCGGTGAAGGAAGCTCACACACTACTTCCTTACGTCACATAAGTTCATCTGAAGCAATTACGAACAGAACTAAGTTTATTTCGGTGAAGTTCCGGTACGACTACGGTGTCAGTCCAGTAACAGTTTGGTGAAGTTCCGGTGGAACCAGAGTCGCAGAATAACACAGTTAAAGCGACGTTAATTAGGCTGAACTACTGTTGATTACAGAGGTGTTCTGAATCACTCTAGTTTAGCACTCTACTACGGTGGCGCGACAATTTCCGCAGGCCTGACAGAGTTCAAGCCTTGTCGCAAAACTCACCTTCAGGGCGAAAGTATTTCCGCAACAGTAGGCGTTAGAGCCAAAGTTTTCGCCAACAATTGGCATCAGAGCCGGTTAATCTCCCAACATATCGAACCAAGTGGGTAGAAGTGAAAGCCACTACAAAAAATGATGCTCAAACAACAGCAAGTTCTTATTTGAAAATGTGTTCACGAGGTACGGATTGCCAATAGAGTTGGTGAGTGATAGAGGGACTCACTTCTTGAATGAAGTTATTGAAAATCTGCTCCAAGAATTCTTGGTAGTACATAAGAAGTCTGCTCCCTGTCACCCCCAAGCTAATGGCCAGGCTCAGAGTACAAATAAGATCTTATGCAATGTACTGACGAAATTAGTGAACAATAAACGCTCTGATTGGGACAAACAGCTACACCATGCTGTTTGGGCATACCGAGTGGCCTATAAAACGGTACTCCAAGCCACACCCTTTCAGATGGTGTTCGGTCAGAATGCGGTGCTACCCTTGGACTTTTTGATACCTACATTGAAAGTAGCATAAGAGCATGACTGGACAGGCCATGAACTCTCCTCTCAAATCTTTGATCTTGAGCGTCTAGGCGAGACACGATTGAGAGCTGCAGCAGGAAACTATGCAGCGAAGAAGAGGCAAAAGGCATATTTTGATACACATGTGAAGGATAAAGGCTTGAAAGCAAGAGACCTAGTCCTAGTCTACACATTGAAGCAGCATGCACGAAAATTAGAGAAAAGAGGCTATGGACCTATGATTATAAATAGGATTTCAACTAGTGGGGCAGTACAACTAGCCACTTTGGAGGGCGATATTCTCCCTAGCTACATAAGCGGATGTAGAGTCAAGTTATACCAAGAACCCCTGACTGAAGAGATGTTAAATCGGCTCAACACTGCCAAGAAACGTAAAGAGGAGGAAAAACGAATTCGAGAAGAAGCACAGGCAAAGGCCTTAGAGCACATCCGACGAATGAAATTGAGGAGGCAAGGGAGAGATCAGCATATGATTGACACACAAGAGTCTCCAGGCTATCACATGGCCATGTGTGAGGCTTTAGGTGAACGTGCCCATAGGATAGTGGATTGACGACCTTTTGTGACCCTAGAAATTGGACAAGGAGACAGTACAAGGACCGTAAGAGCTTTAATTGATTCAGGTGCAGCCACTAGTGCAGTTCGGCTTTCTTATTCCTAGCAGCTGCACTTGGAGGTAAAACCCCTAGAAGCATATCTGATAGGATTAGGAGGTGTTGAAACCCCTTGCATGGGAGAGGTGGATCTTCCCCTCTACATACAAGAGTTCCTCATGCCAGCAAAAGTGCTAGTATGTGAAGACGAGGATCTTATCGAACCTCTGGTCTTGGGCCAAGACAGGATCTACGATCACGCAGTCAACCTCAACCTAAGAAGTGGACTTCTTCAGGCTTGGGTAGGCCAAAGCCGTCTTACGATTGAATTAGAAAATCAAGCACTCAAACCAATAGAACAGGCACCAACTCTTGGTCCCTCCAGGAATCCACATAAAGATAATGATGTTGTTCTTGTCCAAACTTCTATGGTGCAGAGGATTGTCAATCTTATCGAAGGTACGTTCCCAGCTGATCCAAAGAAGATTCTAAACAGGCAGACCGAACATCACTCGACACGAAGGAGGCCGCTGATCAAGAGGCAAGAGCGCCAACCCGTGCAACACGGAGCACCTCGTGGCGCGAAGCAGATCTGGATACGCAAGGATGGAAAACCCTCAACTCTAATAGCAGACTCTCGAGGAGGCAACAAACAAGCCACACCATCACGGACACAAGTGAAGGAGTACCCTAGGCAACCTCCTAGGCACACCACGTCTATTTGGGTCCCTAAGCGGTCAATGGAGGCTAGCCCCAATGCTAGACACATATAGGTGCCCAAGGCCTGTTTACGAGCCCAAATGGCTCCAACTCTAGTTACGGGCATAATTCAACACTCACAAGTCCTCTCGGCTAACAACGCAGGAACTCTACCTAAATACCACCCTAACCCACACTCAGTCAAACCGAGGAATGTCTGGAAATGGGTGCCCAAAAGGTCCCAAGTCCATCACACTCTAGTTCATAAATCTCTACCTGTCTTTAGCTCTAAGAGCTACGAATCCTCTATCAAAGTTTGGAGACTTAAACCATGTATCAAACCCCCAGACCCAATTTTGTAAATCCATCCACTCTGAAATAGGTGCATTCTGCGTAACCTGCATATCCAAAGTATGCATCTAGGATGACACTAACCACTAACCACCACTCACATCTATCACAAACACTTCACCTCTAACCACTAACCATCTAGATTGTCATGTTAGTATTGTGGAGGGAACATCATTACATCTTGTTTCCTATGCAACACTAATGTGCCCTTCTTCTTCTAGCAGATAAGCATCAACTACTGCAAGGAGTCTCATGGCAGCAACAACCGGAACAAGCTCCCAGGCAGGCACTAGCACTCAAATTAATTGGGATACCATGTCTATGGAAGCTCCCCTGACAGCAAGGCCTGAAGAGCTTTCAAATGTAAGAAGAATTCCCATTCTGGATCCACCAAGTGGACTGACAGAGAGAGTGAAAGGGCACTCGCATTGGTTCAATGAGATGCCAGGCGACTTGGGCGATGCTGATCATATTTGGGAGTCCAAATTGGAATTCGGAGGAGTATGGTGGACATTCCAATTCTTTTCAAGAGAATTCGAAACATTACAAAATGCAGCTCCTTCAGGATATATGGTAGAAAGCGGGATTACAAGACTACTTTAGTGCGGCTTTGCCGAAACCGGATTTTCTTAGGTGCTACTACCTAATTGCCACATTGAAGCCGACAGGAGATAAAGATCATTCAGGCACATTCTGGGTACCCTCCCTATCGAACCAGGAGGAAATGAAGAAATTTGAGTTAAATACTACCGTAATCAGGGAAGCCCTTCAGATGTATGGCACCCATGTGCCTTCCGATCGCGATCCCTTGATACCAGAGTCAATGAAGAGCAACAGAATCAAGAAGTTGAAGGAAATGTGTGCCCTCACCCCTAACATCGCCATACCCCTGCGAATGTGCCTTCAACACTTCACCTTTCCAGCACAAGACCGCTTTACCCAACCTCACAAGAAGATATGGTATGGATTATATCTAGCAGAGACTGGAAGCTTGCCCATTAAGATGCCTGTATGGATTCTGGACCAATTGTATGAAGCAGGCAAGCGGGGTGTGAGGAAGCATACGTTACATGGCTGTTGTGCAATTACCAAAATTATTTATAGATGCCTTGCATATGATGCGCCGATTGCCAGGGCCCTTAAATACTCACAACTGGAGTTTTTCAAGGGGCGGAAGTCAGGGAATCAACCTGCGAAACGAATGCGTGGGTCACTTCCCCAGGTCATGATCCCTCAAGAGGCCACAGCCGAAGCTTCCCCTAGAGAAGAGGCCCACGTAGCACCTTTCACGGTACATCTCCAAGGAACTCAATCCGGGGGCGTGGTACAGCCCACTCCATCTGCCCCTCCACTACCTACTGATGCCGAGTTTGCATCTATGGCCACCTTAACTGAGGAGACGGCACACTTATCTGATAGTGAAGATTTTCCTGACAATGCCGATCCGGGATCATCATTCCGAAGAGAACAGCCACAGGGCGAGGCAAGCAAGGTACATTGGGGAGATGAGGCACAATATCCTCATGATCCAAGCACACAAAATCAGGAAGAAGAACGGGGAAATGATCCAGAGGAGAGTGAAGAGGAGGCCCCTGCTTACACGGCACAACTCAAACGGCTATACAAGACAATCAAGCAGGTACAGAGAAGACATAAGATGACAGAAGAGGCGAATAGAGCCCTAGTGAACCAAATGCTGCAAGCCGAGAATGTAGACTCTCATTTTGTTGAATCATTGAATCTGTTGGCGGACACATGTGGGATCGTGGAAGCAATGAGGACAATGGTCTATCGGGAGAACCCTCCCTATGATCAACGAAGGATTGATACACGACCACGGCGGGGAAAAATGATTCAAATGGAAGTCTCTACCGCATTGCCTACCACAATTTCAGAGGATGTTCACATGACTAGCCCAAGTCCCATTGATGAACAAGATGTAAATACACAGGTACCATCTCCACCGTCACCTTCCATCCAGCCCTCAGCACCCTTCTCCACTAATCTTTCTGAACAACCGATATCCACCCATGGTGAAACCATTGTACACACATGCGTTTTTACATCCTTCCCTCTATCTACATCCATCACTTCCGCCTAAATTTTTGAACCCCACACAGGTCATCCTACCACCGATCAAACCATACTAGGTCACCCTTCCTATCTCCCCGCCCTTGGACAACCACTTGCCACTAGCCAAACCTTATCCCATCCTTTTCCATTCACCCACACATTTCCTCTCTCCCAAACCCTATCCACCACTTCCCTTGTAACTGCTTCAGGCTCAACACAAGTCACCCAACCTTCATTCTAGACAAACCTTGTAAATATACTCCAACAAGTTGAGAATTATAATAAAAAGTCCCTTCCCCAACCCCACTCCCCCACATTCACTGCCACCACTAACACACCACCTACCGTTCCCGTACTCACAATTCACACTTCACACACTATCACATCCGATCCCATCGATATTTCACCATCCACAGGAGCACCCACCACCACGTCTGTTCCACCATCATCACATTTCACTTCACTCATAGGCACATCATCCACTTTTCCCTTTCCCACTTCCTGACCCTTTGCCTGTTCCACCTCTACCCATGCATCCACATCATTTAGTAATGCACTAGACACCATGGTTGAAGCGGCCACTCAGCTTAAGCAAGAGTATAAGATATTAGAAGAAAATAACACAGAGCTGTGCAATCTCTCGGCTCAACTCCAGGCACGAGTCGATGCCTTGGAACTAGGTAATACAGCACTACAACACCAAGTGACTGCCCTCCAACAATCGAATACAGAACTCGAAGCTAAGTATGCAGAGACAGGTAAAGCTATGGAAGAACAACTCAGAGAACAATTGGGCCGCAATGCTAGATTACAAAGAAACATGACTCTACTGCGCCGCCATCTAGTAGCGGCTCAAGAAGAGAACCAAAGGCTACAACAACAAAACCAGGAGAACCTAGAAGCGGCCATGGAAAACACCCCGGGAGCATCTATATACCCTGCAAAATTCCAAGCTGTCCCCTCATAGCATATTCAACAGGTTTTAGAAGGTTATGCTACCCTCTTGGAAGCCCATGATCAGTTGGCAGACCAGATAAAGGAATTACAAGGATCCAAAGTACCGACAACACACACACCCACACCTAAAGAGACGGTCGATGCCGCTACTTCGCCAGAACCTGAACCTTCAACGAACAGTGAGGTCAGTTGAAAATCAAGTTGTTACAATATGAACGACCTCCTTCCCCACCTAAGCAACCCATAGAAGAAGAAGCAGTTATTATTCCAGTGGAGGAAGCATTTGAAGAGAACTATGAGCCTCAACCACTTCCAGGCGGACGAATCACGGAGGAAGGGCAAGATACCTATGAGGAACCCCCATCAGCCTGGATGAAACAAGTAGAAGAAATGGGGAAAACTCATCAGGAACGTGTCTCCACTCAGATGCTAGCAATGAAGGCCATTGAGGAAACCATACTTCAATCTGAGTATTTCAAGCACCTTGCTCCTAGACGACTCATCACGAGCTCAGAATTACAATATAAACCATATTTTGTATTGTTGGCCGACTACAACGCAGAGATCAAAAGAGTCACCAACAAGTGCCCTACTTTCGCCACCTAGTTCGAACCAGAAGATATACCACAGGCAGCCAGAAAGGGGCTATATTCCAACCTACTTGGAGGCAAAGATTACTTGAAACATACCCGGAAATGCTTAGAACATGGGATCACGCTCCCATGCATTTGAAGTATAACCCTTGTTATGGGCCAGTACAAAGAAGAAGATAATGGAAAGCCTTCACCATCAAGGTTCAGAACAATGTAAACTGTAAAGAATGGCTCAACTACCCCGCCATCGCACCCCCAACCGGCACCCCCACAGTATCATACATGATAGCAACCATCAGACATTGGATGCCACACCTCCACCCCATGCCAGATGTAGTTGCCCAGATGATGCTCAAGATATTCGATATGATGCAGGTTGTGCTCAAAACTATCCGCAATGTATGTCATATTCAACCTCCGATTCTCGGGTTTGTTAATGGTAATTATGACCTGCTATATGATATGAGCACCACCCTGAGCATACGTGTTGCTTATGCATGGAACGCACGCATAAGATATCTCCCTGCCTGCTACAAGCAAACTTTCGATGATATGTTCACCACAGGGTTCTGGGAAGCACACTCAGAGGTGTTTGCGCCAAGGCCCACCCATTTGTTACACCTCTTTGCATGCGAACAAACGATGCACTCAGAACTCTACACAACGCCACAGCCGGACATACCGGGCGCAGTCAATTGGGATACCCTTCAGAGAGACCTGATCCGAGGGCTGCGAATCAAAGAACATGAGGTGGCAGCTGACATTCTCCAGGACTATATTGACCACACCGTAGATCAAAGGTCTATCAGAGGCGACAGACGCTAGGGGGGGAAGAGTGTTGGCAGTATACGGGAAGAAGCAAATACGGGCATACATGTAGATCTAGCACTAAGGCAACCCTTTATTTTTTTCCAAACCCCTACACCATTTAAAAGTGATTCTTATCACTAAAAACCCTTGTAAATATCATTTCACCCTTTTGTAGCTCCATTTTGTACAAGCCGAGGAGTCCTCGAGCTTGGGGAGCCTTAGAAGTAGTTGCCTGCCAATTTTCATATTTTTTAGATCTCGTTTGAGCCCTCAAATAAGCCCTGGAACCTAATTTTTAACTAGGCCGGACACTAGGTCTGAACAGGGCCAAAGCTAGTCAAAAACTATAAATAGAGCTAGAGAGCTCATTTTTGGGGAGAGCTTCTTGTATTTTTGAGCTTGTATGAGAACTTGGTTGCAATAGAAATGATTCCATTGTCTTACTCTCTTTGTTCTTGCTGTGTGTGCGCGTGTGTGTGTATGTGTGTGTAGGTTAGTGTGCTTCTCACTCACACATTTGTGCCTTCACTTGCTCGAGGTCTTCACACCATCCTCATGTCTTCCCGGATTGACATTAAAGGAGGTGCTACTCATCACTGAGCTACACAACTTTACAATTTTCATAATTGGCATCAATTCCCAACAAAAGAACAACCTAAAAAATGAGCTCTCTAGCTCTTTTTATAGTTTTTGACTAGCTCTGGGAGTGTTCAAACCTACTATCCAGCCTATTTAAAAATAAGGTTTCTAAGGTATTTTGGAGGCTCAAACAAGCTCTAAAAATTATGGAAATTGGTATGTAAATAATCTAGCACTCTTCAAGCTTGAGGAGTCCTTGAGTTGAACAAAAAGGAGTTAGGCTTAATGAAAATTGGATGGACAATGTGGTGGAGTGATGAAAACTACTATTTCATAATTGTTTGAATTAAAAAAAAATTTGCCTAGCCTATTTGTTAGATCTACATTGAATTCCTTGTCGATTGGGTCTTGTTTGACCTTCCCTTTGCCTTGATTCTCTTTGGCTTGCTTGTCTCATGCTTCCTTGCCTTGTCAAACCTCCTATATGGCCATGGCTAATGCCAATATCCCCCTCTCTCACATTTGTTGTCCCTCATAGACCCTTCTTGTGGTGGGTATGAGATGTATTATTGTACAACATCAGCTTATAATTCATGTTCACGAAAACAAAGACCGTGTGCTAGATTTGTGATCAAAGGTTCCCAATCAAGTGAACCTCGAACATCCGGATATGGCATACAAAATTGGTTGGCATGGAGGGCTTGTTCTACTGCCAAGAGATGTAGAAGATATGTCAGTTTGGAAATCAATATTTTAAAGTGATATTCCCAGAATGCGGTTGAAAACTATAAGCAAATGTAGTTGTCCCCTCTGGTAGAGCAAAGTAAGGGTAGTATTAAGTCCTAATGCCCAAGAGAAAGATGACTATACAAGCCTTTATTTTGTTGAAACCCCTTGGAATTGGTCCATTTGGATTACCTGGAGCCCACAATTATCTCTCGATTGATACTTGCTTTGTTTATGCACTAGCTCATGGGCTTCTTGGCAAACACACCAAAATGTTCACATCCTTAAGCCCAAGAAACCCACAAGTTTTGGTGCTTATGCTTTATCAAATCATGCAAAATTGGACTACTCGTCCTGCTCCCGAGTCACCAAATGATACCCAAATGTAGCTAGGACAAGAGAAGGAGTGGGGACCCATGTCCGAACAAAAACCAAGGCCTAACTACAATGTCCGATCCACACGATTGCACTCTTTCCTTACTCACACTTCCTGAGTCCACTTAGTCTCATGTTCTCTCTTTCACTTGTTCTTTCCCACTTCCTTTTGCTCTTTTTCCTTTTTGCCCATACACCTGTCCTCCACGCTCTCTTGCTTATATATTGATATGTGCACACACTACCTTTACCTTCCTCTTGCACCCTTTCTCACCCTCTCACACACTTTTGGAAACACACATTCACATCCACACGCTCTTTCACTTTCTCTCACTTTCTCTCACTTCCTCTCTCTATTTTACTCACTATCTCCCACATTTCCATTTCCTCACTCACACCCTCATGCATGTATGCATATGCGCGTACACTTTCTTCCTTTCTATCCTTCTCTCGTACTCTCCCTCTCAATCACTTTTTCCCAATCCTCTTTCTCTCTTCCTCAGTTTCTTTTTCACTCTCTCGCATTCACACTTGCAGACACATGTACTTCCACTCACCTATCGACCCCCATGCACTCACATGCACGCCCTCTTATTCTCATTCTCCTTCTCTCTCCCTCTCTCTCTCTATATTGCCCAATCTTTGTGTACTCCCTCATATGCACACACCAGCACCTAACTCACACATATACCAACACACCTGCTTCCTTTTTTTCCCTCAGCACTCCTTCACTCCCACACACTTCATCGTATGTGCTTATGCACATGCTCACTCATGCACTCACACATGCACACTTAGCTTTAAATGCTCATGCACACTTACTGCTTCACTCCCAGAGATTCCCCACATATAAACACATGCACTCGTACTCACTTTCACTCCCCTACCTCCCACACTCCTACTCTCACCATTTCTCTCACAAATTCTTTTCTACTCAAACATGTGCACCTCCCTTTCTCACCTTTTCTCTTCCTTTCCTTTGCACTCTCTTCCACCTTAACTCTCCTCCTATATCCTATTCCCCTCCTACAATGCACATTGCCACAAACAGGTACCACATCTTTCTCCTCTGCTTTTCCGCCAGTGTGCAGGAGACCCCAAAGGGGAATTTTGACACTGCTCCTTTCATTCACTTCTCTTCCCTGCAAAAAATGGGTGCCTCCCTCCTTTCCATGCAGGTAACTATGAAGCAGCAGTCAATGCACCCTCGAGCAGAGCAGAATTCCCCTTCCCCCTTGGTTCTCTCTCGATACCTACACACGGACACCCCCCTCAGAGTTCTCATGCGTTCTTCTCCTCCAAGAGCCCACCTGCACACCCAAAAAATAAAGAAGAACTTCCCCCCCAAAAACTGACGTGAGCTCCCCTGTGAAATTCCTTTCCCCCATGTTGCTACGTACACACAGGCCACACTCCCCCAAAAATTAGCTTGCCAAGAACGTGCTAGTAGAAGACTCTCGGCAGCAACTTTCCCCCTTTTTCTCTCCAAAAAACATCCGCTAATGGGTGTCCGCCTCCCTTTTTTCCCGCATGATAAAAGTGAATGAGCCCCTCCCTCAATCTTCACGAACACCTGAGAAGCAATGAGATCACCTGCCGACTTGAAGGAATTTCTGTGAATAATAAGGATCCGAAGCATTAAGCATCCTATAAGAACCTGAATCGCATGCATTTCCATGTGGACCTAATGAGCTATGTGGATATGGCAGCCGAGGATGTAAAGAGTTTCATTATAAACATTTTTCCTGAGTTAACATTGTGGTATATTGCTCTTCTCTAACTCCACATGGTCACCATATTCAAACCTGCCTTCGTTCTATCCTGCAAAGTGAAAGCTTATTAGTGCACAAAAAATCAACATTTACTGAGCTTACATACTCTCCCCTTTTGCTCGTGAAGTCGTCCCCGATGAGCCAATTAGCACCTGCACTCAAACCATTCAAGTCATCAACAATGGATCAATGCACATTCACATACCTCATACTTATTCTATCTCTTTCCACTTGCATACCTGCAACCACACTAAATCAACATCCATTAGTCATAAAAAATCAGTAACTTCACTTACCAACTTTGTCCATCTTCTTGCATCTTCATCGCCATGTCCACCTGTCTACAAACTCATCAAACATGTTAGATCATTTTTCATCAAACACCATATCTACTACCAAAATGAAAAACATCCATATCAATCATTCATATCACACAAATATACTCAACACACACATCATGATCCCGCATCACATGCATTATCATCACACACAACATACATGCAAGTAGAAGACATATCCGCATTCCCTCTCGTCACTCTTCTCAACTATTCGTTCAACACGTCACTAATCTCTATTCCACATGCATACTCAACACACTTTCCACACACACCATATATAATCAAAAACCATTCCCCACTTTCATTTTTGATACTCTTCCTGGCCACACGATTTCTTTCCTGATTCGTTTTTCTCATTTATAACCGAGTTCTCTCATCAATTTTTCGTTCCCCTTCTACCGAGGGTTTCCACTACCCACTTTCCTTTTCATCGACTCTTTGCTTTTTTTTGCTTTTCAACTAAATTCCATGTTAGGTCACCACCACACCTCCTGCATTGATGCACACGCGGCAAAGATAGCTCAAGCCTAACATGAGCTCACTCTGACAAGATTGCTCATCATCCACACGCTTCAGGACATCACAAGTACTTGCACAGCCTAAGAACCAAAATGAGAACCTCCCAAGAGTTTGCAAATGAACAAAGTAATTAGCACGCTTAGATCCCTCAAGTCCAAGTCTTCCACAGACACGTCGAAGCCAAAATCCTAGCCAAGTTAAGCGTCGATTTGACATGCATCATCAGGAGTCCACATTTGCCCATATCCCCACAACACATACACATACCCATCCTCTCACCTCTCTTCTGTCCCCCCTCGAGCGAGGAATTTTTTCTTTTTTTTCTATTTTTTCATTTATTTATTTAGTTATATTTACTCACAGAAGCTGGCCTACGTCGAAGCTCGATGCGGCTCATGGACTCTACCACCTGATGGAGTTTGTTCCACCCATCTACCAACCCAATGTAGCATGTGACACACCGACGGCTAGCCTTATGTGAAACCGACATCGATTCGTGGCTTTGACCACCCGGCCAAAGTGGGTCCACCCACCTATCGGCCCACATAGGTGCGTAGCCACACGCACACAAACACAAACATATAGATTTCTTTTTCTCTCTTTTTTTCCAAGATCCCGAGAATTAGGAGACAAAAGAAAGGGCCTTTTTCCCAACCATCCCAATTACGATGCACATACATATATCCCCCTGTGGACATCCGATGAAACACATCTCCTCTCTACCGCTACTCAAGCCAAAATCTGACCACTAATGCCATGGTCAACCCTTCCTCTCAAAACCCGCACATACTAACCACCTCATTGACACTAAACCTCAAAAAAGTGTCACTTCAGTTCCTAAGCATACAATGCACTGAGTCCATCCGTCCTCACATCTCCAAATTGCAATCCTGAGAAAGCAAACCCTAATCAAACTTAAGCTGTCTCTGCCGACATTCATCACCTCGACGATTCCTCTTTCACCTCCAATCTCTACTTCACAAAGATTCCACATGACCTGGCAGTTTACTACATCGTTCTCAAGCCCAACGATACGATCTAGAAGGCCACCATTCATTACTACACCTCTTAATGCCTCGAGCTTTGCAGCTAAGTCCCTTATCCCTTCTTCATTTCGCTCATCAATGCCTTGGAGTCGAAAAATCTCATCATCCACTTGATGGAACCGAACCCACATTTTCTTCCTCTCCTCTTCTAAATGACTCATCTTTCTTTCTTTTTGGAGGGGAACCTCCTCCCGACTTGGCAAAAGAACTTTTCAACCCCTTCTCGATCGACCTCTCCGCCCAAATTCTACTCATATTTTCTACTTCCAGATCATCCACTTTTTTTGACAACTCCTTTGCCTTTTCTAACTCCACTCCTATTGCATCTAACTTATCCAACATGGCTTTCAGCTCTTCCTCTATTCTACCCACTTTCGGATCCTCTACCCATTCTCGAGTCTCGTCGTCTTTGCGACTCATCCACCTACTGAGCTTGCTACTCAGTCTTGCATTTTCTTTTTCTACCCATCTCACTTTCTCATCACTCTCTGCTTGGGCACTTTTCATTCTTTCTAACTCCATGTGGAACTCTTCCACTACCTTACCCACTTGGTCATCATATCTACCAGTCATCTCTCGCAATTTCTCAATTTCCTTTTCCATTCGGTCGACTCTCTGTGCAAGGTCATCATTGTCTCATGAGGGCTCTTCTTCAATCAAAACTCCATGGCAATCGGCTATCATCAAGCCGGTTCTAAGGTCCAAGAACTCCTTTCTCGTGTCGTTGCTCTTCCTAGCCACTTTTTCACTCTTAAGCAACTAGACTTGTCCTCTTAGGTTCTCATTTTCCACTTTCAACACTCTACTTATATCTACCACCACTCGGAATTGCTCCTCCCATTTGTCTACAACCTCTTCTATCTTTGCCTCATTTTTCTCCAATGTTTCCACCTTGACCCTCTCACTATTGTGCTCTTCACAAAGACATTCCAACTAACGTTTTATGCTTGCCAGAGAGCTCTCGTTATCTTCGGCATCCACGAAGAAAGTCACAAGGGATGTACTAACCTCTTTTGCCAAGACCTTCTTGACCTTTGCACAACACATATGCTCGCATAACCTTTTCTTTCCACAATCCATGCATGCGGGAACAAAGTTCAATGGACTAAAGACCAAGTACCATTCTTCATTATTGCATCATATTCAGATTGCATAGCAGCCATCCAATTTTCTAAATTTTGTGCTTCATCAAATGAAACAGGCTCATTCTCATCACAGAGACTAGATGCAGCCATAGCATAGCAATTTGATGCAAAAGAGGCACTATGAGAGCCTGATCGAGTACGATATGACAGAGGTGCATCTAATTTACTGTCACGTAAGGTCTACACTAGCCATTTTGGCATAGTTCTTCCCTGCTCAATATCAGCTCTGTCATCAATAAGTGCATCATGTACATCTACATCAGAAATGGAATTATCTACATCATCACATGAAACCTGCAAAGGCTGAGAAGTTGCCTCATTGGGACCAGCACTAGACTGTTCACCTGTAAAAAGAGGCAGCAAAGTATCATACATGTCTTTGGAGCTAAGAGATGTCTCCTTAGTAAATGAAAGCAATGGCTGAATAGCATCTTCCACAAAAACAACATCACAGATAACCAGAATGCGTTTAGTCTGTGGATGATACAAAAGATAGCCTTTACTTTTAGAACTGTACCCAACAAAAATACATTTTACTGCTTTATCATCTAATTTTCTGCGATGTTGTTCAGGCACTAATGCATATGCCAAACAACCAAAAATATGCAGATGAGAAATAGATCGCTTGAGGTCATGCCAAGCCTCATATGGAGTGATAGACTGCAGCGCTTTAGTGGGACACCTGTTCAGTACATATGCTGCACACATGACAGCCTCAAGCCAGAAACTATGTGATAAAGCCTGACTCTTGACCATACACCTCGCCATCTCCATAAGTGACCTGTTCTTTTGTTCAGCAACTCCATTCTGTTAAGGTGTATACGACACTGTACACTGGTGTTTTATCCCACGTTTAGTCAGAAATGCATTAAAATCAGAAGACATATAATCCCCCCCTCGATCTGAACGGAGGGTGCCCATTTTACATGCTGACAGATTTTCAGCCAAAACCAAAAACTATTTGAAGCACATGAACACTTTGGACTTTGCCTTCAATGGATATAACCATGCATGCATGGAAAAATCATCGATGAAAGTCACGAAGTAGAGATAATTCCCAAAAGAAGGTGTCTGCATAGGACCACAGACATCACTATGTACAAGCTGCAATTTTTTAGTAGCCCGAGCTGAACCATCTTTTGGAAAGGATGAACGCTGGCATTTTGCTCAAAATACAGCCTTCACAAACATGTTTTCCAGGTGCCTCAAGTTTGGGCAAAGAGGACACCATTTTAGATTTCTGCAGGTGTTAGCAAACTAGCAAAATTTAGATGACCAAAGCGTGCATGCCAAAGCTTTTGCATCCGACATAGTCTGAGAATCATTTACTACACATGCCAAATCATTTACAGATCTTTCATAGTCTATGAGGTTATACAGCCCACGACATAAAATGCCAGAAGCAATAATCACATCGCCATTTGATAGATCATGAACTGTACACTTGTCATCAACAAATTTCACCACTAGGACAATCTTGGCTAATGCAAAAACTGATAACAGGTTCTTCTTGATACCTGGCACAAATAAAGCATCTGACAAAGTGAAAGAACCACCATCAGTCCAGAGTCCTTTTGGAACCAACACATGTAGCATCATATAAGCCCATAACGGGTAGTTGGTACCATCCAACTTATCCTCAACAACCAACATACGGAATACATCACTGCTTTCAGCCATGGCTGGTGACTAAAATACCTTGATGCAAAAAATTGACTGTATCTCAAAAAGTTGAACAGAACTGCCCAAACGAATTCTGCTAAGCCTATAGCAGACTTTGAGATGCTTATACTGGCGAATAGAAACTGGTATATACCTTTGGCACAAAAAGACAAAATAGCTTGCACAAGCGCTGTGATAGTGCGTTCGGAGGCTGAAACGAGCTCAGATCACGATTTCGGCACCACATGGCAAAGCTGTTTTGATCTCGAAAACACGCTGAGTATGCTCACCAAGTTTCGTGCGAATTTGAGACTGCAAATAGAGGAGTGTCGACAGTGCCCTAGATGAAGCGACGACCTGCTCTGATACCAATTGTTGGAGTTAGACGTCTGCGGAAGCACGCGAACAACACAAGGAAGAAGAAAAAGCTTGGAGCACAACACACAATACTGAATGTATTACTAGAGAATGTACAAAAGATAAGTAGCCCATTAGGGCAATAGGCGTATATACAAGCCGAGGGAAAAAAACCTCCTAAAGAGGGAAAAAAGTGCTCGGGTGGTCCTAGAGTGTTCACACACATCCCTACCTAAATATATCAACAATTTCCACATTGAGAAAGGAATTATCTAGGTTTTGAGCAATTGATTCTTCCAAGGTAATGTGATCTACTAAAGAACCATATATTCTTCCTAGGCATATTGAATAAGCATTTTTTTATAAAAGCCCAGATGCTCACCCTTGTTGGCAAGTCATTCATGTTCAAATTAGAGGTAGGTCATTGTTTGAACAGTTTATTGTTCGAGAGATCGAAGAAAGTCCTCTTGATGATTCATTATCAGAAATTGATACATCAACATCTGAAAGAGAAATTAGAATCATTATACAGGATAATGATACTAATCTTTTTTATGAAGAGGATAATACTCTACATGCTGATTCTACTGATGAGGAAGAGGAATTACCAAAAATTGATATTAATCCATCAATAGACGATGTGACTCATGAGAACACAGATTTAACAATAGAAGAAATAAATGAAATCAATAAGGATAATGAAGATGAGAGTATATTGATGTCTTACCAAAATTTTGGCAATAATGAAAACATATGAGCTTATTAGATAGCAAACTCTACTCTAGTTATCGATCAATAACTTGAAGCTTTTGAATGGATATCAGATAATAGATTCTTTATTCAACTTGAATAATGATGAATCCTAATGGAGAGATGAAATCATGTCCTTTTAAGTTAGAACATGAAGCTCGAGGGTATGCCTAATTATTTATATATAGCTTTATCTTCGAGGAGCAAAATTTTATCATGTATGTATGCATATGTGTGTGTATTCATGTGTATTATATGTATACATGTGTTAGTATACATATATATATATTTCATGTATATGTATGTGTATGCATGTGTGTGATATATGTATACATGTGTTAGTATGCATATGTTTATATATGCATATGCATTTGTGTAAAATATTCATGTATTTATGTAATATACGAAAGTTTTTATAATTGTGTATGCATGTATAAGTATACATTTGTGTATGTAGGCATGTATATGTGATGTGTACATGTATATATGTATATGTTGTCTATGTGTAAATGTGTACATGTAAATATGTATGCATGTATATATATTTATGTGTGCATTTAGGCATGTATGTGTGATGCATAATGTATCTACTCTATTTTCTATTTATGTATGTGTATCTACATGATGTGTATATATCTTTATATATATAATGATCCTCGTTGATTCGAGTAGCTATATATAGAGGCATAAGGTTGGGAGGAGAGACATCTCTGTTAGTGATACCTTCGCTCTGATACCACTTGTTGGTGGTCGTCACGGCAAAGGCTTGAACCTTGTCAGGCCTGCGGAAATCGCCACGCCACCGAAAAGGTTGGCTAAGCTAGAGCGATATTAGAACACCTCTATAATCAGCAGTAGCTTAGCAAGATTACTGTTACTCAAACATATAAGACTACGTTTTGAATTTATTGGAAAAATTCACTCGAACTTCACCGGACTGTCACCTGGCTGACACCGTAATTATACCGGAATCTTACCGGAATCAATTCCTATTCTGTTTGTAATTACTTCAAGTGAGTATACAAGAAGTAAGGAAGTGATGCGTGAACTTCCTTTACTTAGTGAACACTTTCTGAAGTTTAAGAAAAAACTTCTCCGGTTCAGAATGTCTCTTTTCGGTTAGACTTTGTACTGTGTATACATATCCATTTCACCGAAATCCTTGGCGAACTCATAGTAGAGATGTCTAGCTATAAGATAAGCTATCTCTCATACAAAACCTTAATTTATTCTGCGAGATATACTTCGTTGTTCTACCGGAAAACACGTTTTCTGAGAAAATTGTAACTGACCGAAAATGCGTTTACTGAGATAACTGTAATTGACCGAAACATTCGTTTACTAAGAGAGTACCGGGGGACACGTTTACTAAACGAACTGTAACTGTTAGCGAACTTTCTACCGTAACACGAAAATACTCAGAGTTCTTCACATACGAACAGTGCGCGCAAACTTCCACATGAACATGTGTTTTCTATTAGAGAATATGTGTACAAATTAGCTTGGCCTCTTCTTGCTCAAGCTATGGAAACTCTCCTACACTGAGTAGTTTCTCTTTACCATCTCTCTCAGATGAATACCTACCTATTATTCATCTGTACATACGCGATCTCTGGCGTCTTCTGAGAACTTCTCTCTCTCTCTCTCTCTCTCTCTCTCTCTCTCTCTCTCTCTCTTTCTCTCCTCTTTTTCTTAACCTCTATATGCGCTCTATTTAAACTACACGCTCTTCTCTTGCACGTTCTAGCTCGCACTTCCCTCTCTCTTATTCTTATGCACGTTCTCTCTTTATATACAGTTTGATTCGGTGTAACGAACTCTATCAGACTCTGATTCTGCAAGATTCTGCGCTGTACATAACGGTCGTGAATTTGTCCCTTCATTAAGGCTTTTGATTTTCTGAATATTTGATTTTGATTCTCTTTATCTTTGTCTGTACGTCAAATTCGTGAGTGATTCTTCAACAACTCCCCCTCAATCACTAATTTGACTCTTCCTATCTTCATATATTTTTCTTTCTTTTATACTTGCCATTTCTTTGAATCTGCTTGTCTTTGTTCCATCCAAGCTCTTTGTTAAAATATCTGCAATCTGATCATTTGTCGGAGTGTATATTATTTCTATCTCTTTCTCCATTACCTTTTCCCTCAGTAAATGATACTGAATTTCTATGTGCTTTGTTCTTGCATGAAATACTGGATTTGCTGCAAGATACAGCGAGCTCATATTATCTCCATGTATGATCGGTATACCTTGATCAATACCCATGCTTTTGAACAAGGTCTGCATCCATATCACTTCTTTAGCTACTTCTACAAGTCCTTTATATTCTGCTTCTGTTGACGATAAAGCCACTGTGTGTTGTTTCTTCGAACACCAGCTTACTAGCTTATCTCCTAGGTATATCATATACCCATGTGTTGACCTTCTGTCATCTTGACTTCCTGCCTAGTCTGAGTCACTGAATGCTCTCAGCTGTATATCTGACGTAAAAGGATAGTATAATCCTTCTTTTACAGTTCTTTTGATATATCTAAGAACTCTCTGTCCAGGAGATTTAGGAGATACCTTTCTTGCGTAACATATACACCATGACCTGTGTATGTGATTTCCATTCCAAGAAAGTATGATAACTTTCCTAGATCACTGATCTGAAACTCCTTTTCAAGTAATCTCTTTACTTCTTTAATTCCTTCATCTGAAGTACCTGTGATTATGATGTCATCTACATAAATGCAAATGTAGATCATACCGTCTTCTGTTCTCTTGATAAGTAGACTTGCATCTGCTTTCGAACTTTGGTATCCAAGTTCATTGAGATATTTCACAAGCCTGTAATTCCAAGCTCTTGGAGCTTGCTTCAGTCCGTAAAGTGCTTTTCTTAATCTGCAAACAAAATTTGAGTATCTGGAACTTACAAACCCTTCCGGTTGTTCCATGTAGACTTCATCTGATATGTATCCATTCATAAATGCATTCTTTATATCTAGCTGACTTAGCTTCCATCCTTTTGATGCTGCTATAGCAATCACTGTCCTTATGGTTGACATCTTTGCCACCGGACTAAACGTCTCATCGTAATCTATGCCACGCATCTGAGCATAGCCCTTGATAACCAGTCTAGCTTTGTATCTGGCTATCCTACCATCTGCAAGTTTCTTAACTTTGAAAACCCATTTATTTCCAATCACTTTCTTACCATTTGGTTTCGAAACAAGTTCCCATGTCTTGTTCTCCTCTAGTGCACCGAACTCTTCTTTCATTGCTTCTTCCCATTGCTTCTTACCTTTAGCTTCATCATAGTTCTGAGGTTCTTCATCATCTTTGACCATGTATGCATAATTTTTCTGAGTTATGTACGAAGTATCATAGGAATACCTTTCTAGTTGTCTTCTAGTCCTGCTTGACCTTCTTGGTTCAAACTCTTCATGTGTATCTGAATACACTTCTTCATCAAATCCCTGTTCATCTTCATTTCTCATACCTGATCCGATCCTGGACGTACTTGCCTTCATATAGTCTTCATCTCTATTTACCTGTCCAATTGATTTCCCTTTCTCTTTCCTTCTTACTTCTTCTTCAAATTCTTCCGTGGTATGACTTTGATCTGTATACCAGCTCTTCTGTTCATCAAATGTAACATCTCTGGAAACAGTAAAATGTTTTGTTAGAGGACTCCATAACCTGTAGCCCATCTGCTTTTCATCATATCCGATGAACACATATTTCTCTGCTTTTGGTTCGAGCTTATGCTTGAGTTGTGATGGTACATAAGCATAAGCTACTGATCCAAACACTTTACAATGATCAAGTTTTGGTTTCTTTCCCCACCAAGCTTCATAAGGGGTCATTCCATCTAAAGTTGTACACGGTAATCTGTTTACCAAGTATGTAGCTGTATCTACAGCTTCAGCCCAAAGATGATTTGGACAATCCTTTTCCTTTAGCATAGCTCGTGCGAACTCAACTAGAGTTCGGTTCCTTCTTTCTGCTACACCATTTTGTTGTGGTGTATACCTACAGGTTATTTCTCTCTTAATACCTGCATTCCAAAGATAGTCCTTGAACTCTTAGGAGAAGTATTCTCCCCCTCCATCAGAGCTCAGTCTCTTAAGCTTTCGACCTATGAGTCTTTCAACATATGCATAAAAATGCTTGAAAGCTCCAAACACTTCTGATTTCTCTTTCAAAACATAAAGAGTTATCCATCTTGTAGCATCATCAATGAATAGAACATAATACCTCGATCCGCTGATTGATCCTTCTTTTGTTGGACCCCATACATATGTATGAATGAGTTCGAGTACTCCATCATGTTTGAATCCTTTCTTCTGGAAGGGTAACCTGAGGGCTTTTCCCATCTGACATGCTTCGCACTTGTGAATCATATGTTGGTTCTGTACATTCGGTAATCCCAGTACTGATTGATTTGAAATCATAGCTTTAATTCCTTTTTCATTGAAATGACCTAATCTCTTATGCCAGAGATCAAGTTTTGTAATCACCTTTTCACCATGTGTGAGCAACGCTTGGCCGATGTTCCCTTGTACTCTTAAGGTAAAGAGTATGCCTTCTTTCTTACCAGAGACAATCTGATTATATCCATTCTCGGGATCTTCTACAAATACTCCTTCATTTGTAAATCTGACCTGAAAACCTTTCTCAGCTATCAGTCCCACACTAATTAAATTTTTCAGTATTGTCGGAACATACAAAACATTGGTTAGTAGATCTGCTCCACTCTTACACTTTACTTTTCCAATTGAATGTACACTATGCTTCGTATTGTCACCTGTTTGAACAGTATGACTGGAACTACCTTTCTCCAATTCTGACATTAGTTCTATATTTCCTAACAAGTGATTAGAACATCCAGAATCAATGTAAAATACCTTCAGGTCTTCGTTATCTAATGTGCCGATTGAGTTCATCATCAATGATGTATGACTTTCATTTTGAGTGTCATTTGCGTAGTTGTTGTAGGTGGTGTTGTAGGATTGATTTTGTCCCCAACTTCTTGCTCCACCTCTACCATAGCTTCCTCTTTGATTCTGTCTTCCTCTTTGAAAATTACTCTGATATCTTCCGCTTCTGCCTCTGCTATTACTGTTCTGATTTTGATTTGATCCTTGTTGATTGTGCCAACAATCATGAGCCAAATGATTACTTAGTCCACAGATCCAGTAAGCCTTCTTGTTGTTGCTCTGGCTACCTCTTCCTCTTCCAAAACCTTTTGCTCTTCCTCTGCCGGTGCCTTTACCTCTTGCATAATAAGCTTGAGAACTCGACTCTTCTTCATCTTTTGACTTACCTTTGTCTTTCTTATTGTTCTTCATGTACATTGCAGAACTTTGTCCTTTATCTGCATCTCCTTTCAGGTCTTGCTCATATGTGAGCATCAAACCAAGCAACTGATTTAAATCTGGTACAAAATGATTTAAAGAAAGTTCATTTGAGAGCACGAAAGGTTTCCACCTTTCATCTCCTCTCAAATCTGTTAGCAGTTGCGCTATCAATCTGTGATCTTCGACATCTTCATTTATGGATCCAAGACTATCTGCTAGATCCTTCATCTTAGTAACATAGTCACTAATGCTTTGACTCGACTTTTTTTTGAATGTTGTGAATTCGGACCATAAACTAGCCTTCCTAGCTTTCGTAATATTTTGGAAATGATCTTCCAACGCACTCCATATGTCCTCTGCTTTCTCCAGGCCTCTAATGTGCGGTAGTAGATGGTCTGAAATGGTATTATAAATGTCAACTCTTGCCGTTGCATCTTTCCTCTGCCACAGCTTCAAGGCTTCTAATTCTTCTTTTTTCGGTTGACTATCATCTTCGAAAGTCGGCTTCTTTTCTTCTCCGGTCACATACATCATTAAGTCCTTACTCATAAGTAAGGCTTCCATGCGCATTACCCATGCGGGATAATTATCTCTGTCCAATTTATCAATTTGGACATGATCTCTCATGATCTTCTTGTTTCTATTACTTCCGGTGCACTTTTGAGAATCTTTCTGCTCTTCAAAATCTTTCTCGTTTTGGTTCCACTTGTTTGGTTAACCGGCTCTGATACCACCTATTAGTGATACTTTCGCTCTGATACCACTTGTTGGTGGTCGTCACGGCAAAGGCTTGAACCTTGTTAGGCCTGCGGAAATCGCCGCGCCACCGAAAAGGTTGGCTAAGCTAGAGCGATATTAGAACACCTCTATAATCAGCAGTAGCTTAGCAAGATTATTGTTACTCAAACATATAAGATTGCGTTTTGAATTTACTAGAAAAATTCACTCGAACTTCACCGGACTGTTACCAGACTGACATCGTAATTATATCAGAATCTTACCGGAATCAATTCCTATTCTGTTTGTAATTACTTCAAGTGAGTATACAAGAAGTAAGGAAGTGATGCGTGAACTTCCTTTACTGACTGAACACTTTTTGAAGTTTAAGAAAAAACTTCTCCGATTCAGAATGTCTCTTTTCGGTTAGACTTTGTACTGTGTGTACATATCCATTTCACCGAAATCCTTGACGAACTGATAGTAGAGATGTCTAGCTATAAGATAAGTTATCTCTCATACAAAACCTTAATTTATTCTGCGAGATATACTTCGTTGTTCTACCGGAAAACACGTTTTCTGAGAAAACTGTAACTGACCAAAAATGCGGTTACTGAGATAACTGACCGAAACATTCGTTTACTAAGAGAGTACCGGGGGACACGTTTACTAAACGAACTGTAACTGTTAACGAACTTTCTACCGTAACACGAAAATACTCAGAGTTCTTCACATACGAACAGTGCACGCAAACTTCCACATGAACATGTGTTTTCTATTCTCTCTCAGATCTCTCTCTTTTTCTCTCCTCTTTTTCTTAACCTCTATATGCGCTCTATTTAAACTGCGCTCTCTTCTCTCGCACATTCTAGCTCGCACTTCCCTCTCTCTTATTCTTATGCACGTTCTCTCTTTATATACAGTTTGATTCGGTGTAACAAACTCTATCAGACTCTGATTCTGCAAGATTCTACGTTGTACATAACGGTCGTGAATTTGTCCCTTCATTAAGGCTTTTGATTTTCTGAATATTTGATTCTGCTTCTCTTTATCTTTGTCTTTACGTCAAATTCGTGAGTGATTCTTCAACAATATCTCTAGTAGGACGTCAGAGGAATAGATGCAATGTGTAAATATACTTCAATCATATGGCTAAAAGGCTGAATTAGAGTTTCAAAATTAGGGGTTTTAAAACCCTAATATCAAAATTAGTGCATTAGGATATATATATATATATATATATATATATATATATATATATATATATATATATATATATATATATATATATATATATATATATATATATATATATATATATATATATATATATCAGTATGCATGTGTGTATATATGTGTATCTATATGTGTGTATACATGTGTTGTGTGTGTGTGTGTATGCATGTCTATATGTATATATGATTATGTGAGTCTATGTGCATGTACATATGATTATGTCTGTGTACGTGTATGTGAGTATGTGTATGTGTCTGTCAGACATTGGTCTATAGAGACCATTCTGTGTGTGTGCAAGACGAGGGCTAGTTAGCCAAGGTCCTAAGCTCGGGGGTATATCCTAAGGTATTTGATGGTTAGTGGGAATGAGTGTTGCATGCTGGCCACATGGCGATGC
Organism: Ceratopteris richardii; assembly: GCA_020310875.1. NCBI lineage: Eukaryota > Viridiplantae > Streptophyta > Polypodiopsida > Polypodiales > Pteridaceae > Ceratopteris > Ceratopteris richardii. Next base: position 32,332,837 of record CM035417.1, read on the forward strand.
TAGAACATTCCAGATCACTGCTATTTTAGATACAAGAGGATATAAATGGATGGGAGGAGAGTGGCACACACATCATTCACATGTTTCTTTTGAGGAGAGCCTCACAGTGTCTATGTGTATTCATTATATGTGTGTAACTGCATGCATGTGTATGTGTGTGTAAAAATGTGCATGTATGTGTGTGTATGTATAAATGTGCATGCATGTGTATATGTGTGTAAATGTGCATGTATGATGTATATGTGTGTATGCATGTATTTGTACCTCTAGTCTCACTCTTTTCCCTCTCTCTCTCTCATAGACATACATACATACATAAACACACATACTCATATCCACATATATATATATATATATATATAAAAGCAATGCGTACCGTGCATTATCACGATGATGAGCCATAAGTGTTCGCATCGCTTTTAGACACCACTTATGAGACCATCCAGTCCCAAACTGTGTCAACTGAACTAAGTACGTATTTTTTATCCCTCTCATCATGCTCACTACAAAAATAAAAAAAAATCATGTAAATAAAACATAAGATATTTATTTCAATTTATATGTAAAATTTATACTTACTTCCACTGTAAGTGGACAAGGTGCAGATAAGAGTCACATAATGCTTGCATTCTTCTCTTGAACTCCAATCCATTCCCTATGTACACAATGTTCCCCTCTAGCTCTATATTGCACTCTAACCCTAAGGTGCCTATGCATGTCCTCATAGGCACCTCTACTCTGCTACCATGATATGGAGGTGGTATAGGTGTCCTGAAAATAGATAGATAAAAATAAGTAAAAATATGTGTTATAATATCATTAAAAACATTTATGAAAAGAAAAGATACCTATGAGCAAATAGCTGTCTTCCTGCATGTGGAGCCGAAGAAGAGCCCTCCTCTGATCGATGGGTAAGCATCTGGATCGTATAATCCAGCTCATCATCAAGCATCTCTGAGTACTCATGAATGCCTGTACATATAAAACAAAATGGGTTAGAAATCAATATATATATATATGTGTACATATGTATGTGTGTATATGTGTATGTAGGTGTATATGTGAGTGTGTGTATGCATGTAAGCATGTATGTATGCATGTAAGCATGTATGTATGCATATGCATGTGCATTATGTATGCAAATGTATGCATGTGTGTGTATCTGTGTGTGTGTCTATGCATGTAAGTATGTATGTATGCATATGCATATGCATATGCATTATGTATGCATATGTATGCATGCATCAGTATGTGTGTGTATGTGTCTCTATGTGTGTGTATGCATATATATGTGTGTATGTCTCTATGTGTTTGTCTATGCATATATATATATATATATATATATATATATATATATATATATATATATATATATATATATATATATATATATATATATATATATATGTGTGTGTGTGTGTGTGTGTGTGTGTGTATGTGTCCATGTGTGTGTATGTGTGTGTGTCTATGTGTGTGTGTGTCTGTGTGTATATACATGTGTATCTGTATATATGTGTCTATGCATGTGTATGTATGTGTGTAAATGTGTGTGGATGTGTGTATGTGTCTGTGTAAGTGTGTATGTGTATATGTGTGTATGTGTGTGTATATGTGTGTGTCTATGTGTGTATAGATGTGCATATATATATATATATATATATATATATATATATATATATATATATATATATATATATATATATATATATATATATATATATATATATATATATATATATATATATATATATATATATATATATATATATATATATATATATATATATATATGTCTATATGCATGTGTATGTGTGTGTGTAAATGTGTGCATGTGTGTGTGTAAGTTTGTATGTGTCTATGTGTGTATGTGTGTCTATGTGTGTATGTCTGTGTGTATGCATGTGTACGTGTGTCTATGTATGTGTGTGTGTGTGTGTCTATGTGTGTGTGTAAATATGTGTGTATATGTGTATATGTGTGTATGTGTCCATGTGTGTGTATGTATCTATGTGTGTATGTGTGTATGTGTATGCATGTAATCATATATCTATGCATATGTGTGTATGTGTGTGTATATGTGTGTATGTCTCTGTATGCATGTAAGTATGTATGTATGCATATGCATATTCATTATGTATGCATGTATGTGTATGTGTGTGTATGTCTCTTTACATGCGTGTGTATGCATATATATGTGTGCTTGTGTGTGTCTCTCTCTACGTGTGTGTGTGTGTGTCTATGTGTGTATATGTATGTGTGTATGTGTGTGTATGCATGTAAGCATGTATGTATGCATATGCATGTGCATTATGTATGCATATGCATGTGCATTATGTATGCATATGTATGCATGTGTGTGTATGTGTGTGTATGTGTGTATGTCTCTCTACGTGCATGTGTGTATGCATATGTATGCATGTGTGTGTATGTGTGTGAATGCATGTAATTATGTATGTATGCATATGCATATGCATTATGTGTGTATGTGTGTATGTGTGTGTATGTGTCTGTATGTGTGTGTGTGTGTCTATGTGTGTATGTGTGTGTATGCATGTGTATGTGTGTGTAAATATGTGTGTATATCTGTGCGTATGTATGTGTATGTGTCTATGTGTGTGTATGTGGCTATGTGTGTGTATGTGTATGCATGTATCTATGCATATGCATGTGCATTATGTATGCGCATGTATGCATATGTGTGTGTGTATGTGTGTGTATGTGTGTGTATGTGTGTGTATGTGTGTGTATGTGTCTATGTGTGTGTATGTGTCTATGTGTGTCTATGTGTGTGTATGTGTCTCTGTGTGTGTATGTGTATGCATGTATCTATGCATATGCATGTGCATTATGTATGTATATGTGCATGTATGCATGTGAGTATGTATGTATGCATATGCATTATGTATGCATGTATGTGTATGTCTCTCTATGTGTGTTTGTATGCATATATGTATGTGTATGTGTGTGTATGTGTGTGTATGTGTGTGTATGTGTATGTGTGTATGCATATGTCTATGTGTATGCATGTAAGCATGTATGTATGCATATGCATGTGCATTATGTATGCATATGCATGTGCATTATGTATGCATATGCATGTGCATTATTTATTCATATGTATGCATGCATGCATATGTGTGTATGCATGTAAGTATGTATGTATGCATATGCATATGCATTATGTATGCATATGCATATGCATATGCATTATGTATGCATATATGTGTATGTCTCTATAGGTGTGTGTGTGTGTATGGTATGTGTATATGTGTGTATGTGTGTGTCTATGTGTGTGTATGTGTGTGTGTATGTGTGTGTGCATGTGTGTGTGTATGTTTATGTGTCTATATGTGTGTGCATGTGTCTATATGTGTGTGTGTATGTGTATGTGTCTATATGTGTGTGTGTGTGTGTGTGCATGTGTGTGTATGTGTCTATATGTTTGTGTGTATGTGTGCATGCATGTGTGTGTAGGTGTGTGTATGTGTGTGTGTGTGTGTCTATGTGTTTATGTGTGTTGATGGGGGAAGTATCTCAACCCATATGCAACGACAAAGCGTGAATGACCTCCATAGCTATCCTTCTTTGACCTGTGCACACCAAAAATGCTATTTCTCATAGCTTATGCAGAGAACTCCAGTGACATTTTGTACACCTGTAGTAGACACCAACAGCTTTCCAAAAAAACAAATTTCACTTCAAATGGATGCTCACACAAAGAGAAACAATGTCTACAACATGAGCTAGTTGAATGCTCACAACTGCTAGTCAAACAGAGACCTCACTTCACTCCAAGAAGCTTTTCTCAGAGAGTATATAGAGACTGAATCTCAAAATAGAACCAACTTTAGAAAACTGTAATAGCTACCCAATGACACAAAAACCATAGCAAATGGATAAATAAAGAAGGAGAACCAGCCCTTACAAGAGAGAGAAAAATATTTCCAAGAGAGCCTACACACAGAGAGAGATATCAATCACACAACTTCACTAAAATGAATGTTGCTTCCAGACTACTCAAAGAATGCTCTAGAGAACGGGTGAGCATAAAATAGACTCTAATATCTACCCAATGAGACAAGAATTACATCAAATCGATACAATATGAGGGAGAAAAAATGCTAACAACTCAGGGGTAGAGAGTTGCAACATTGCCTTCACACACACATACATATGCCTACTAAAAGAAAACAAACAAGCAATCAAGGGGCTTGCTTATCACAACTCCAGCACTTAGGGCTTACTTTACATGAGCTAAAAACGCCAAGAAGATGGCTCAAAAGAAGTCGGGATACATGCTCCTTTTATAGTGAGTCGTGTGCCCCTAAAATCTAGGAACCACCTTTCCAAATCAGCCTCCTAACTTGGAGGACTTAGTTGAGATGACTTGGAGAGTGCTTGAGTGACTTTTCTTGATGGAAGCTCGTGGCTTTTGGCTTCCTTTGCACATGTACATAAAAGATTCCCCACTAACTTGTAGCATTGAAGCTTGACTTTTAACACTCCCCTTCAAGCTTCAATTCTTCGTCCTCATCCAAGCTCCTTCATGTTGATGCATTGCTTGAATTTTGAAATCTTCATCCCATCCAAAGCCTTTGTAAATATGTCGGCAACTTGGTCCTTGGTACCAATATGATGTACTGGAATTTCCTTGGATATCACCTTTTCCCTTATGAAGTGATAGTGCACTTCAATATGCTTGGTTCTAGCATGATAGACAGGATTCGATGCTAGATGAATGCTACTCATATTGTCACAAAAAAATTGGATATGTGTCAACCTGCAAATTAAGCTAAATAAATAACTTCTTAATCCACATTAGCTCACATGTGACTTGCACCAAAGCTCTATACTCAGCCTCGGTGGAAGATAATGCCACCGTGGGTTGCTTCTTTGAAATCCATGAGATAATCTTGCTACCTAGCATGACTAGGTAACCACTTGTACTCCTTCTATCCTCCTTCGAACCGGCCCAATCGGCATCAGAATAATCTTTGAACTGCATATCATCATCAAATGAATAGAACAATCCTTCATTTAAAGTGGCCTTGAGATATCGTAACATTCTTCTTGCAGCTTGCAAGTGTGTAGTCCTTGGACTATGCATAAATTGTGATAACACTCCAACTCCATATGCTATGCCGGGCCTAGTTATTGTGGCATAATTGAAAGAGCCTACAATAGATCAATACAAAGTTACATCCTCTAATGGTTCTCCATCAATGGAGCTTAGCTTTACATTAACTTCCATGGGATTTGAAATAGGCTTGCAATGTGGCATCCCAAACCTCTCAAGTAGGTATAGAATATACTTCCTTTGTATGAGCATAATACCTTCTTCTTTGTATACAACTTCAATGCCAAGAAAATACCTAAGATCTCCAAGATCAGAGATCCTAAACTCCTTTCCAAGCTTTGCCTTGATCTCTTCAATGCCCTTTGTATCATTACCTGTAATGATAAGATCATCCACATACACACACATGTAGACTACAAGTTCTCCTCTTTGTTTGATGAAGAGAGATGGATCCACCTTGCATTGATTGTAACCGCATTTGATCAAATAGTTCACCGATCTTTGGTTACAAGCCCTTGGAGCTTGCTTTAGGCCATAAAGTGCCTTCTTCAACCTACAAACATGATGTGGAAACTCTTTATGAACAAAATTTAGTGGTTGCTCCATGTATACCTCTTCTTCCAAGTCTCCATTGAGAAAGGCATTCTTGATATCCAATTGGAAAAGCTTCCATCCTTTGCTAGCTGACATTGCAATGAGTGTCCTAATAGTGCTCATCTTTGCCATGATGTCTCTTCAAAGTCCACTCCATAGGTTTTTGCAAAACCCTTGGCCACCAATCTTGCTTTGAACCTAGAAATAGATCCATCTGAATTCCTCTTTACTTTATACACCCACTTATTACCTATTACCTTCATTTTCTGCTTCTTAGGAACTAGAGTCCATGTTTGATTCTCCTCAAGTGCGTCAATCTCTTCTTTCATTGCCTCTTTCCATTCGGTGTACCTACTTGCATCTTCATAGCAATCTGGCATGATCTTCTACTACTTTGTTCATATATGCATAATGAGTTGCCATGAATGAATCATAAGTAATCCTTTGAGTTGGATACTTAACTCTAGAAGACTTCCTTTCTTCACCTTTTGGAGGAATAAACCTCCTTTGCCTTGGGTACTTGATCTCTTTCTTTGACATGGCTTCTTTCTCCATCATCTTCAACTTCATTACCTTCTTCATCCAACTCCACCAATGTTGCTTTGCCTTTGTTGATTGATTGTGCTTCATAGCTTGATGAAGATCTCCCCCTCCATGGTGAGGTCATGCTTGAACTATCTTCATTGCTGGAACACCTTGGGCCACTTAGCTCTAGGTCGATTTGTTCTTCATCATGTGCATGCTTTTCTTCTTCATATTCTTGCATACAATCATACTTCTTATACCAAGGGAGTAGCTCATCAAATGCTACATCCCTTGATATCCTCAAGTCCTTTGTATTTGGGTTGAAGCACATGTAGCCTTTATGATCATTTGAATATCCTAGAAACACACACTTTTCTACCTTTGGTTGTAGCTTGTGCCTCAATTCACTTGGCACATGTACATAACAAGTACATCCAAATATCTTCAAGTGGGAAAGATTCGGTTTCTTACCATAATAGGCTTGATATGGTCAAGCCATGGATCCCTGAGGTAGGAGCCCTATTCATAAGATACACGACGGTATTTGCTGGATCACTCCAAAACATGTTAGGTACATTCATCTCATTAAGCATTGCTCTAGCGATCTCGGCAATGTATCTATTCTTTCTCTCTGCTACTCCATTTTGTTGGGGTGCGTACCTGCATGTTACTTGCCTCTTGATGCCTTAATCCATCAAAAAATCAAAAAACTCATTGGAGAAATATTCTCCCCTCCATCGGACCTTAGCTTCTTGATATATGTACCTGTTTCCTTCTCTACCATTGCCTTGAATGCTTTGAAACATGTAAACACATCTGGTTTATTTTTTATGAAATAAATCCAAACCATCCTTGTGCAATCATCTATAAATGTGACAAAGTACTTGTTACCTCTAATGGATTGCTCTTTGGTTGGCCCCCACACATCTGTATGTATCAACTCCAATGGATGTTGGCTTATGTAGCCACTCTTCTTGAATGGAAGTCTCGCTTGCTTCCCTAGTTGACAAGATTCACATAAATGCTTCATACCTTGTCCTTGGAAGTTGGGAAGACCTTCAACCAGCCTCTTGAATTGCATTTCCTTCATTCTTTGTATGTTGATGTGACCTTTCCTCTTGTGCCACAAGTCCAACTCCGAAATCCTCTTGTTTCCATATGTGAAGTAGACGTGCTGAGTGGAATGAGAATTTGCCTCCAAAGTGAAGAGTCTCCCTTGCTTCTTTCCTCTTGCTATGACCTTGTATCCTTGCTTAGGGTTCTCCACAAAGCATCCACCTTTGTTGAACCTTACTTGATAGCCTCTTTCAACCATTTGCCCAACGGACACCAAGTTCTTTGTGACGGTAGGTACATGCAAGACATCCTTGAGACATCTTCCTTCCTCCTTGTCATCCAAAGCTACATCTCCAACATGGGAGATCTCATGGGTTGTATCATCACCTGTTTCAACATGTCTTTTACCTTTGGGAGCATGTAGATTAGTAAACCAAGAAGCATTGCAACTCATATGGTTGTGTTGGTTTATTGGAGTTGCTCATAATTTCTCTTGAGCATAGACACTTCTCTAGTACTCAAAAATAACCTTTTTTTGTATAAAGAAGATGTGCCATATGAACACTCTCCTAAGCACTCCTTAATATACCCCTTATACTATAGTGCTCCCTTAACCCTCCCTCTCTTCAAATTTCAAGAAAAATTTTAATTATCCGACTACATTGTGCCTCATGGGAGGTGGATGGCGCCATCACCACACTTGTATGAACAACTGAGGGGCCAAGAGACTACTTTTCCACTCGAATAGCTACGGAGGCAGAAATCAATGCATACCTGCCAAAGTGATGTGGCAATCCATTCGTACATACATCAAGTTACATCCTTATTCCACTACTCCCAAAAAAGTTCCCTCCATTCTCGTTCCTCGCGGGGTCGAGGCTCCTGCTCCCCCTTTGGCTCTGCCTGTAGGATCAAAGTTTCTCCTGCTCTGCACCCCTGGTTGATGGCAGGAGGACCCTCTGTTGTGCTCCGATGATTTGACTGTCAACGCCCCTCCTCAGAGTCAAGCTCAACTCCAACCCCTTAACCTCCTGTGCAGGCTCACGACTGAATCCTTGATTGTGGAGTTCGACGACGTGCACATCTACGTATGCTTCTCAGTGGCCTATTGGGTGAACCTTGAGCTCCCATGCTCGGGGTTAGGCATGGCTCCCCACCCTTTACTGTGTACTATTCATGGTGTGAGCTCGTGCCGAGCCCCCTTCGCCCTCTTCTCAGTGCTGTTTCTGGGCAAGACAATTCTACAACTCCAGCACTCGCATATTTGTAAGCTTTTCTTAATCTGTGTGAGCCTTTTTCTACATGCCCTACCCTCGACTACGTATTTCTCAGAAGACAGGAGACACAATGTCTTCATAGGACTCTTCTCTACTCCATCTCCCCAGCGGCAAGCTGGGTAGGGATTTGGCCTGGCCCGTTCACCCTCTATGGTGTGAGTCTTCCTAGAGTTGGGTCTATTGCAATGTCCAGCTGGCCTTCCCCATTCCCTTCTTGCATTGATCAAGCCTTTTGGCCCTTGTCGAGTTTGATGCACGGAAATGATACCTACCTGTTTTACCTTCTTGGCTGGAGCTCGGGTGTGAAGGGTGGCTCCTAGGCAGGTGCCATCAAGAAAACCCCATAAAAGTACAGTATGGGCTCATCGGCTGGAACTTGATGCCACTCAGAAGCTTGGCTACATGGACCCCCGGGGCAAATCCCTCTTGTTCTTCTTCTTTGACTCCACTACAAGGATGAGTCTCGGCTAAACCACTGCCACTCCAAAGGACACCACTCCCAAAAGAGATTTTTATTTGCAGCTGATACAGTTCACAGGTATGAAACATGAAAAGAGCTGACATGGATGAACTTGCCCCAGACCTATGCAAAAGGCAAGGGATGAAGCATTGTCTGTTGAATGCTGGGCTGTTGCCACGGATTCAGACACCAGACGATTCTCCCTGATGCTCCACAGGTGCAAAAGTGCCGAAATGACAAGTATCCAGACTAAAAACTTTGTAGGACTGATGTGTCACCTGCTCGAAGCAGATGGAGGCTATGAGAATGTACTGATTGTTGTTCCCATAAATTAACTTGTGACAATCTACAGTGATGCTCTGTATTGTATACATTCGTTCAAATTGTGTCTCCAAACATCTAGTTGAGCTCTATTATGATCTAAACATATGTTAGATAGGTGATCTTGGCACATGTTATGGGTCAATAATATTGTTGATTGCCCACTCTATTAAGACAGATGGCTTACAAATGTGCTGAGGAGTAATGTATGCAACATACTTACTACATGATACAACCCGAATAGTAGGGTATGCCCACTCTCTCTGAGGAATGATTTGGGGGTTGTGTGCCTGGCCGCACTCTTGGCGATTGTCCACTTCGTCAATCACTGCTACGACTGTCAGATGGCTCGATTGAAGGAGTTTCCCATCCATATAATGCATCAAATATGGCGGAGCATGGCTCCATTCCCCTACAATGATGCCCGATATGCTAGATAAAATATTACAGCTCCCCTCTCTGTCAGTGACCGCCCTCTCCTATGGTCCCAATCTACACTGTGTAAACCAAATGGCTGGTCTTAGCTCCACACCCTTCAGCATATGGCCGAAATGCCATCACTCCTTTTTGGAAGATGGACACACACAATGTGGGACAGGTGGATTGTGCAAACATGTTGTTTTTACCTATGGACCCGCTCTAACTCAGTTGTCAAAACTATTATCAAACCATTCTGCTCTGTGGACAGCACCAACATCTTTTTAATCTATGGAGTTATGGTAGCTTCCTAGAAGTATTTCACTTTCACATTGTGAGCTGGGATGCTCATTCCTTGGCAAGATTGCTTATGAGTGCCTGTGTTAAAGTGGTTCTTCATTTTCTGATTTTTGCTGCTTTACAGTTGGAATTAGGGTCAGAAATTGTTGATGCACAAATCTTTGGAGCTCTGTTGATTCTGAAGGTTTTTCTTCAAACTGATGGAAGAGAAAAGGATGAATATACCAAAGTTGCCTACATGTGAAGAATCTACCATGCGTGCATAAGGTGGCTCCGAGCTTGGGGTATGCTATTGTCTTGTTCCATCTATCTAGATGTCGCAGGGTTGAGACAATTGATGAGTGGTGTGCTGCCTCCTCAGATAATACTTGCTCATAGTGCTTATTCTGAATATGTTGCACATATATTTTCTTGAAAACATGTAACTCCCTTATCCAAAAATTGTGGTATTATCCCCTCCAATCAAATGCAGTATAGGATCCTTGTGTTAAGTCTTGGCTATATACAAAACCTTGAGGGCCCATGGGTGTGTCTTCCTGAGATTGGCGCTAATGTGTCCTAGGTAGGCCTGGTATGTGCTACCAAAAATACTTGCAAATCCTAGTTTGTTACCTCCTCACCATGAATATAAGCACCATAGGTTTGAACGATGTCAAATATAACTGTTTCTTGGGGCTTGAAGTTGTGCTCTACTGGCCAAAAAAAAATTTGGTGAATCGACCTTTGCAGGGCAAAGCTTTTTATGCTAGATTCTACTGCCACAACAGGATATGCTGCTTACTAAGGATGATATCCACCTCATCATCATGAGGGGGCATTTGGATTGCTCTTATAAGAGGTATGCACATGAAGTTTTTTGAAATACAGATTTCAGGTCTTCTAAAGACTAGCTGAGCAGGATGGCTGCATATTCGGCAACAAAGGATGTTCTTCTGGATTGTTGGGTTGTCTGCCCCTGAGGGGGAATTTGTCTCTCAGCATTGTAGGCCTGAAGTGGTGGCCCTTGGCTTTGGAGCTTGTTGTTGCTTTTGGGTATATCAATCTTTATGTAGTAGGGAAGTTGGATGATTAATGATTGTCTTGATGGACGGTACCAAACCTGTATGCAACTTCCATGATAGTACAATGCAGGAGTTTACTCATGGTCTGGAGTTCAATTGGACTGGGGCGATACAGAACACTTTGTCTGGGATGTGTGACTGCCCTATTTTAGGGATTGTGTCCACTTTCACACCCATTTGGTGAAATGTTTGGGACAGTTTTGATGCTAGGACTGTTATGAGTGCTTATTTTTTCAAGTTACTATGGATGATATGCATGATATGAAGTTTGTTTGGTCTTCAGGCTATTATGGCACAACTGTCTTGTTAAGATCACCTCCACTGTTCTGGCAATCCTTTACACATTCAAGGGTTGCTGTTGTTTCTTTGAGACATGGCTGCATGAGTTCATTGCAGGTTTCCAAGATGCGACAGTTTCTTATGGCAATTGGTTCCTTTCCTGCACTCTCTTTTTTTTGCGTCTGTCCATGGAGTTGTTGGACTTGCGTTTGTTAGGACATGTTCAGGATTATTGCATATCTAGCAATAGAGGCTGCTATTTACAAGGTTGGACTGATTGCCCCCATGGGGATTGTGTCGCCCAGCTCTGAAGATGGAAGCATTTCAGATTGAAGAAAAGACTGACGACTTGAAGATTGGAAGTGCGACAGATTTGAAGATCGAAGACTGATGTGCTGTAGATTCAAAGATCAATGAAGAGTATGAAGACCTGAAGACTACAGACTATAGAATGGCAAATTTGTAGACCTGGAGCTTCTCAGAATTCAAGACTCAAGCTTAAACCAATTCAGTTATATTGAAGTCTAGACTGAAGGAAGGATTGAAGACTTGCAGATTTCCAGACTTGAAGACTCCAACTTGGAACGGTCCAGCAATGAATGCTTCTCTTCTCTAAACATTGTCGAGGACGACAAAAGTCTAGGGGGGGAGAGTGTTGGTTTATTGGAGTTGCTCATAATTTCTCTTGAGCATAGACACTTCTCTAGTACTCAAAAATAACCTTTTTTTGTATAAAGGAGATGTGCCATATGAACACTCTCCTAAGCACTCCTTAACATACCCCTTATACTATAGTGTGGGAGGCCTTGAAATAAATCCACCTTTTTGCAAATGAAAGGAATTTCCCACGTAGAAATCCCACGCATCCACTTTTTGGGATTTGTTAGTTAGAAAGAATATCTTGCAAGATAACAAAGAGATATGTTAGTTAGGCATGTGCTCCTTTTTGACTAGTCAAAAGGAGCACATGGGGAATTGTGCTGAGCCTATAAATAGAGGCTCATTTCTTGTAAAAGGGAGGTCCCTTGGCCATGGCCTTGGCCTCCATTTTGGTAATGGAAGAAGGTGTCATTTGGTTTTATTTAAATCCTTGTGTGCAATGGCGTTGGTCTTGGTGTATGGATTTGCATGTGTGTGTGCATGGTTGGGAGGATGTTCCCCTTGCTCCTTGTGATGTTGGCCATTGTTGCCATTGCTCCATGAGCGTGGGTGAACCTCTCCTCTCATTCTTTGCCCCAACTTGGAGAAGCTTCTCACTTCCATGTGAGGCGGTTAGGGTCCGTTGCTCCCCTTTTCTCAACAGGTTGCTACATCCACTATCAATATACCAAGTGTTATCTACTTTGCTTGAATTCCCATTCATGTGCATCATCAAGAGATTGTCATTTTCTGAACTTGTGGAAGCATAATTACCTTGGCCTTTGTATGAAGATCCTTGATTATATCTCCTTTAGTTTCCTCCTTGGTAGCAATCTCTAGCATAGTGGCCAAACTTGCCACATATGTAACATCCTTCGCCATCTTGATTCGTGTTTTGTTGATGCCGTCCTCCTCTTCCTCTTGATCTTCCTCTACCTATTTGTGATGAGGTGCCTTGGTCATGTCCTTGATTGCTAGAGTGGCCTTGCCTTCCTCCAAACCTTCCTTTACCCCTTCCTTGTCCTAGGACAAGCTCAACCACAAGGTATCCGACAAGTTTGGGTGCCTAAGAAATTAGTTGTTGCTCAACAAGGACAATTACAAATATGGGCACCCAAGAAGCTCTTACATACACAACAACCTATGCTCTTCCACATGAGAAAAGTCTCAAAACGAAGAAGCCAAGGCGAGGCAAGGCTCAGAACTAAACACCAAGACCAAAAGCAGATCAACTCACCTCTTCAATAAGAGTTAGAAGGCCAGCAACAATGGTATGGATATGGAAGCCGAAAGCACTAGTAGCCCCCGTAGAACCAAAGAGCCAACCACGTGGGATACAGAATTTAAGAAACCATTTGAAGATGAAGAAGCCCAAGGTCATTTCTATGCAGTCAAACATGGTTCTCAAATGGATCCTATAAGGAAGAATGATCCATTGTCATCTCGAGGTCCAATGGACACCTCTAAGTATAGCTTGCATCCATGCCCCCAAGTAACATCAGAAGCCTCAACGTGTGACAACCATGTGCCTTTGGCATAACCTTGTCTTTTGCACCATTTAGGTCATGCATTTCCAAAGTATGCATTAATATAGGGCCACATTACACGACTGTGTATAGACACATTTGAGAGTCCCAAGCACATGAGACACATTTGACATATGTAAATTATTTTATTGATACTAACATCCTTCTGCTTGTTTTGTGCAAATCATGTCAAAAAAAAAGAGGAGGAGAGCTTGTTCCTAGGTTTGGCTCATGGAACATGAATGGGTCATGCTTACTTGAAGATGGAACCGTTGATTACTGGGCATTTATCAGTTTTGATAGAAGTGTGTCTTGGCTAGCAGATGATATTATTGCTACATTATCTAGTAGATGTCAAGAACTTGGCATGAACATGGCTGTTAGCAGCAGACAAGGAACTGAAGGACTGACAAGGCATGGCAGTCAGAGAAGAGAGTCAGAGGGGAGAGAAGGCACAAGCAGACAAGGGAGTCAACGACGATCTGGCAAGTAGGCCAATAATTTTCTTCATGAAGAAGCAAGTACGAGCATTCACGCAGATCTAGCACTAAGGCAACCCTTTAATTTTTCAAAACCCTTACACCAATTAAAAGTGATTCTCATCACTAACAACCCCTGTAAATACCATGTTCACCTTTTGTAGCTCCATTTTGTGCAAGCCGAGGAGTCCTCAAGCTTGAGGAGCCTTAGAAGTAGTTGCTTACCAATTTTCGTATTTTTTAGATCTCGTTTGAGCCCTCAAATAAGCCCTGGAACCTAATTTTTAACTAGGCCGGACACTAGGTCTGGACAGGGCCAAAACCTAGTAAAAAACTATAAATAGAGCTAGAGAGCTCATTTTTGAGGTTAGATTGTAATTGAATTGAACTTGTAAGAGCTTTTTGAAAGTAATCTAAGAACTCCATTGCTTCTCACTCTTTGTCTTGCCGTGTGTGCGCGTGTGTGTGTATGTGTGTGCATGTTTGTGTGCTTCTCACTCACGCACTTGTGCCTCCACTTACTTGAGGTCTTCATACCATCCTCACATCTTCCCGGATTGACATTAAAGGAGGTGCTACTCATCACTGAGCTACACCAAATTTTGGCGCCGTTGCCGAGGATTGAGCTTTGAGGACGAGCGTGTGATGGTAAGTCGTAGAGTTGACGCGTTGGAGTTGTAGGTATTTTCTTCACATTCATCTATTTTCTTGTTTTTTCTTCACCATCTTCATCACCATCATCATCATCACCATCTCCCACCTCCATCTCCATCATCACGAAAATTTTCAGTTTTGATCATATCACCATCTCCACCTCATTTCCTTCATTCTACTTGTGAGAGAGAGCGAGAGAGCGATATTGCTTGCACTGTTTTTGCATGTTTCTTGTGCATTTTGTAGGATTTTGCTGAATCATCATCCCCAGCACGTTGCACAGGTACGGAATACTCAGAATCTGTCTCGCAATCGCCAGCCTCTGTCGATTGCGATCGACAGAAAATTCGATCATTTGGTAAAACAAAGTCCACCACAAGCACAAGCATGATGAGCACATTCTAGATCACTAAAAACAGTTGGAAAATTCCGTGTTTCTCTATCAATCGTGACCGACACCATCGATCGCGATTGACAGCCACGACCGACAAACCCTGTCAATCGCGACCAACAGACCTGTCGATCGCGACCGACAGAACCCACGACTGACTGACTGCCACGTAGGACCCTGTCAATCGCGACCGACAGACCCTGTCAATCGCGACCGACAGACCCTATCAATCGCGATTGACACCGTCGATCGCGACCGACAGAATTTCCACGATTGATTGACTTTTATGCGTAGCCACGTGTCCATCGCGACGGACACATCCCCGATTGACTGAAATCACGGAGAAAAACCCGGAAAAAGTGTCGATCGCGATTGACACCATCAATCGCGATTGACAGAACTCACGACTGACTCTGTCGATCGCGATTGACACTGTCAATCGCGACTGACGTGTCGATCGCGATCGATAGGCCCCGACGGATGCCTCTGTCAATCGCGATTGACAGACCTGTCGATCGCGATTGACAGGCTTTTTGGCCAAAATTTTAGGGTTAAATTTTTCAAAGTCTTTGGGGTAATTTTGGGCATAATTAGCAAGCCATTAGTGATTTGTGAGGTCCCTACACATGTGATTTTGAGAAAACTCCTGTGATCTGTCAGCTTGTTTGAATCCTGTGTTAGTCCCAAAACCCTGAACTGGCATAACTTTCTCATACGAAATCCGTTTGCTGTGATTCTTGTTTTGTTGGAAAGCTCGTGAGGATTATCAGATAGGGTTTTTTGAAGTTGACCATACCCCGAGGTAGGAAAACTGAGGGATCCTTGGGATTGTTTTCCATAAAAGCAAAGGATAATTTGGTCTGTGAGTTACATGCATGAAAGTGGTCTATTGCGTCATTTGAATCTAAGTCTTGAGCTAACCGTGGGACTTTCACAGGTCTAGCAACAGCACTTGAGGGCATTCTAAGCCAGAGTAAGTGCAAGCTTGGAAACACGCTTCCTGAGAACTCAAGGGCAACCAAAGGGGAAACAAAAGGTTGGAAATTCTCAACCCCCTTTGTCAATGCCTAGCTTAAGCTAAGAACGACTAGAGGTAGGAGTAAGTCAGGGCGACGATAGGCAAATTATCAAGTTGAAGAATACCTAAACTTTCAATTTCAAGCTGACATAATCTTTGTACGGTCGAGAAGTCTAAAGGAAAAGAACTTAACGTGGAACGATCAACTTCAAGTGCGAAAATTAACTCAAATATTCCTGACGACGTGATTTCTGATAAGAGCATAAACACGGTAATCACTAAAAAGAATCAAGTACTGATACAAAAGGACTCAGCAACGAGGTTGCACTTGGGCAAATTCGGGCTATTCAATTAAGCTTATGAACCTTAGATCAGGATGACATCTAGTAAGGGATAGACAAAGCCTTAGGTCTTCAGAGGCTAGTGTCAACCACACTGCTAGGTCTTGGGCCCAGCAGTTGAGCCACCACTCATACCACCCTAGCTCTGAGACCAGTGAATCAGAGATGTCTCAAGGCATGGACAGACCTACAGGAAGTTCAGGAGTGCCATACTTGCACAGAGTAGAAGGCCCATACAAAACACAGTTGGAATACCTTAGGACCAACCGATTAGGTGCTAGCATCTATGAGGATGGTCTAGGAAGATCCGTGGTCCAGATTAAAAATCCTGATCAGTCCATTGGACTAGAGCATCCAGCTGTCAAGTTTGAAAACGGAGCATACTTGGACAAAGAAGGAACCATATACGTAGTCACCAGTCACCCAGATAGGACAGATGAATTCGGAAATGTGATCTCAGAAGCGGATTTAGGTGACCTGGAGCAAGGAAATACGGGTGCAGAACCTAGGACCCCTCGAGGGAAATCTGTTCTTACGAGAATTCTCACACCAGAGTGGATTCCTCAGGACAACAAGAGCATAGATCTGCTTTTGAACCGAGGGACTGATGAAGCCTTTTGGAGGTATAAATCTGATCGGCCAAATGATATAGGAACAATCATGATCTATGAGTTCAAAGATCCTGATAGCCCAGGCAGAGTGACCTACTTAGATCACGCTTCAGAGAGGATCTTTGTGGTTACAGAACATGATAGACATGCTTACACTAGGAAGGGTGAATTCGTTTTTCCCCAACCAAGATCGAATGTGTCCTATGGTCACCCTGGAGCTGGAACATCCCAAGCTCATGGAACTCCAAGAGATAGAAGTAGAGATAGGCCAGAAGTAAGCTTTGCCAACCCAGGGGGCAGAGAAAGAACAAGGACGGAAACAAATAGAGTAGAGCCTGAGGTACTTAGAGCCCCAGGACATCGAAGAAATGCCGATGATTTCCCTCTACCATGACCTAGAGAGCATACAAGGACTTTGAGACCAACTCAGCTAGTTAAGTCCATGAACAATTACTTCGATGGCACCGGAGATCCATACGATCATGTGGCCGAGTTTAGGCAAGTCTTGAGAGCTGAACAAGTGGAGGATTTATTCACGCAGTATAATGCCTTTGGTCTAACCCTTAGGAACACAGCCCTTACGTGGTTTCAACCATTGAATGAGAGAGAGTTCAGGAGCATAGACCAACTCCTAGAGGCTTTCATTATTGAATTCTCTAAGAGTGGCATAAGACATAACACCTCCTCGTTGATTCACAGCTTCAAGCAAACCCCTCAAGAAACCGTGAGACTTGCAGGAAGAAGATTTAGGCAATACTTAGAAAGATGTCCTGTTTCGGAGCTCCCCACACCTGCTAAGCAAGTGGCTTTATTCTTGGATGGATTGCTAAGTACCAAATTGAGATCTTATGTGTACTTGAAGGACCCTAGGACCATAGAAGAGTGTGTACGCATGTGCATTGACATCGAGGATAACCTAGGGGAGGAGTTAGAGCTTTCCAAGATATACAAAGATTCAGATAGTGCCTCTAACCTCTCTTCCACGCAATCCACATCAATTGAGGAACTTGCAGAGAAAGTAGCTCAGAAATTAGGTGTCACTAGCAAACAGATCCCAAGGTTTGCCCCGGTGAAAAGATGCTATACTTGTGGGGGTGACCATATGGCAAATGTATGTCCCATTATGGCTCAACCCCAAGTAAATCCTAGTAGCCAGTATTGCACCATAGAACGGAGGTACACCAATCACACCGCGCAAGATTGCCCATACAACAAGCAGGCGGCTAGGCAACCCTACCCTCAGCCATACCCTCAGCAAGGAAGATACCAGAACCCGTACCCTCCACAGCCATATGGCAGGCCACAACAACCTTATCAACAACCATACCAAAACCAACAAAGGCCTCAGCCTGTGTTAGCACAACAACCCCCTACCCCAGCTAATGTGATCCCAGTAAAATATGCAGCAGCAGAAGAAAACTTGAATAGAGCTATAGTCCCTGTGACACCACTGCTTTCTGAAAGTGACCCCAGTGACCATAGCTTTGATTCTACACATGTCGATAGTCCCCATGCTTACTACATGCAATCTCCTGAACATGGTGAGTCCTACTACAGTGAGGAACCGAGTGAACCTAGTTGGGAGTCAGATCACACAAACCTCATGTATACAAACCCCAATCCTAGGCCTCAACCTAGGCAGGTAAGACCTCCATTCCCTAGAGGACCATGCTACAGATGTCAAGGAGATCATCTCATTCGTGATTGTCCCGTGCCTCCACCTACACAACCTCAGTCAGTGACGATCCAGGGCTTTTGCCAAGACTGTGGAAAGGAGCATCTCTTACGAGACTGCCCTAAGAATCTTAATAATGTGCCAAAAATCACTCCTATCAACGTTATTGGGTTAGTTGTAGGCTCCACAGGGAGTGTGACTTCCACTGCACCAATACAAGTAATCACTAGAGCTCAAGCATTGCAGCAAAACCAAGGGGTAGGCCAGGAAAAGAGCCCAGATGTTAGTGAAACAGAGAGCATGACAAAGAAGAGGACTAGAGCTTGGAGAGATAGTCGGGAAAGAATGAAAAGACAATGGGCTAAAAAGATGAGTGAACTTGAGGAAAGCATAAGAGAAACCAAAGCCAGGATAACTGAACTCACATCTCAAACTCCCTCTCACACTACCCCACCACCACCATTCCCATCGCCATCCGACCAGCCACCTTCCAACCCGCCTCACCTAATTCCACCACCCCCTAGAGTAGGATCAGTCCTAGCAGATCCCACTCCCGAGGACCTAAACATGATGCTTAAAGCATATCAAGCCAGAATCCAAGAAGGGCCAAACGTAACTGATCATGAAAAGTGCTACCCTAGAGCAGAATTAGAGCTTGAACGAACTAAAATTTGTGCCAAAATGGTGGAGTTGGCTCAGACCATGTTTGAAGCCAACCGCCTCTTTAACATCTCTAGCTCAGCAAAGTCGCAGTTGCACTTTGATGGACTGCTAGAAAGAATAGAGAAGCTAATTGCACAATCGGAAAAGGAACCCACCATACAACACAAGGGCAAGGCAAGTGAAAGAGTGAGCCTACCTGCCCAGGAAGCCTATGTGCCTAACTCTACGGAGCCAGACACATCTTCTTCTATGAATCGATTCACACCAGAATTCCTACGAGAGATTCAAGAAGACAAATGGGCTAAAGAAAGTGAAGTCCCTCCTCCCACAAGACATCCCATCCATCTATGAGGAGCAGGAGAGCACCCACTCTCAAGAAAGACTAGACTTTGAGTCTAACTCTTTACAAGAATTACCCCACTTCACGGGTCCATGGGAAGCTAAATCTACATGTATGAGAGCGCCCACGGTCATGGTACGAAATGAGGACTCAGTCTTACCTAGGAACACAGAGGTAGTGAAAAACACTAAAGTGCAGTGCAACCTCAAGTTAGAAGAGCTACTCAAGGTTAGACCTGAATTATGGAAACATGTCGCCAAACAAGTACCAGCGATAGTGAAACCTCATTCCCAGGTAGGATCACATAGGACAGTGCCAGAGATACCCTTGGATAAGATAGGAGATATGTGTGAAGGTGAAGAAGGGAACACCTATCTTCCCATTACCTACCAGCAGTACACCACCAAGGCAATTTTGGACTCAGGTGCAGGAGTTGCAATTGCCACCACTTCCCTATGGAAGCGTTGGGGCAAGCCAGCACTCAAGCCAACGAGAATGAAATTGCAGATGGCCGATGGT
Source organism: Ceratopteris richardii (assembly GCA_020310875.1). Classification (NCBI taxonomy): domain Eukaryota; kingdom Viridiplantae; phylum Streptophyta; class Polypodiopsida; order Polypodiales; family Pteridaceae; genus Ceratopteris; species Ceratopteris richardii. Next base: position 32,353,060 of record CM035417.1, read on the forward strand.
CATATTGAGAGGCCCTTAGGATTGCTAGAAGGAATAACTCTCACCACATGTGGTGTTGAGTTCGAGCATACCTTTGCCATATGTGATTTTAGCAAGAACCATGCCTATGAAATGATCTTGGGACGACCCTTTATGCGACAGTTGCAAGTGGTACAGGATTGGGGAACCAATTCTTTGTACCTGCAGCACTTAGGTGTTACGACCAAAGTCAATCTCAAGGATTACTCTCATAGAGATGTCCCTCCTATCCAATGGAACCCCATCCATAGAGCCAAAGATGATATAGAATCGGTGCATTCCATAGGATCAGGATCCTCATGGATGCATGAAGACACTCACTTATGGATGTGCAAAGTAGCAGTAGAAGAAGAGAAGAGAGCAAAGGCCAGAGAAATAGGTGCAAACAAAACACATAGACCCATTCAAGACCCAGCCTATGCACCTGTAGTCTTTCCTGACAAAGAATTTGAACCCCACGGCTGGGCAGAAATCCTAGCAACAATGGATGTAGCCATCAATGAAGACATTTCAGTCTTCTCCATAGAGCCAATCATGGGAGAGGCAGTGTTAGAAGAGTGCGAACCTAGACCTGATGCATTTGAGGATGCAAGTGACTCCGATCTAGAGTCAATCATTATGGACCCACCTTTTGCATCAGATAAAGAATACTTCTATGAAGTAGAATTTCAACCCTAGAGGTATGGAGAGCTTACAAATGATGTAAGGCTTGCCACACATGTGACCCCGAAGGAAGAAGGAAAGAAAAGAAAGAAGAGAGAAGTCACACCAGAAGAGGAAGAATCTTTGTTTGAGGTCCCGGAAAATTTTAAGAAGTATGAGATAGACGACAGGAGAGTCATGATAAGAATGCCTAAACGAGAGGCACAATCAGGAGAGGCCTATGATAACAAAGAAACCACCAAGAAAATAGTAGTGGCCCTAGAAGAAGGAGAGGAGAGATGCACTTACATAGGCCATGACCTAACAGAGGAAGAAGAGCATGCATTAATAGCCTTGCTAAGAGAATACAGAGATGTATTCGCTTGGAGTTACAAGGATTTGAAGGGTGTTGACCCAGACATATGCTCACACACCATCCCCATGACTTCAGATGCCAAACCCTCTAAGCAAAAGCCTTATACATATAATGATAATTACGCTGCTAAGATCAAGGAGGAGATAGATAGACTGGTTGAAGCTGGATTCATCTACGAAATTGAGCACACTGAGTGGGTATCCCCCATTGTTGTGGTGCCCAAAAAGAATGGTAAATTGCATGTATGCATTAACTTAAAGAAGGTTAATGCTGCCACAATCCGAGATAACTATCCGCTTCCTATCACAGAGCATCTCTTAGAAAGAGTAGCAGGCAAGGAAGTGTACAGCTTCCTGGATGGATTCTCTGGCTACAATCAAGTAGCCATTGCTCCAGAGGATCAACATAAGACGGCTTTTGCCACGGAGTGGTGCATATTTGCCTTTCGGGTAATGCCATTCGGGCTTAAAAAAAGAATGGCATATCCATCGATGAAGAGAAAGTAAGAGCCATAGCCGAGTTACCTAGGCCAAAGAACGTCAAGGAAGTACAGGCCTTCATGGGGCATTGTGGTTACTACCGCCGGTTCATTCACATGTATGCCGTCATTGCAAAGCCCATGTACGGACTTTTGACTAGCTTTGAGTGGACTAATGAGTGTGAAAATTGCTTCAATGAGCTCAAACGGCGATTGTGTTCCGCACCAATCTTAACCACACCAGATTGGAATAAGCCATTCCATGTTCACGTGGATGCATCCAATTATGCTATTGGATGTGTACTCGCACAACCCACTAGTGAAGGCAATATGGATCTTCCAATTGCCTATGCTAGTAGACAATTAAATGCAACTGAACAAAATTATACAACCATGGAACGAGAAGGATTAGGCATGGTATATGCAGTTAAAAAGTTTAGACATTATTTGCTTGCCAATAAGTTTAAATTTTTTACTGACCATCAGGCACTGCTATATCTTGTGAACAAGCCATGCAATACAGGTAGATTAGTAAGATGGTTTCTTGGAATACGACTTCGAGGTTGTGGTAAGGAAAGGTAGGACTCACTTGCGAGCAGACCATCTCTCTAGACTCACATCAGGGGAAGCCCCACAAGGAGTCTCAGATGACCTTCCTGATGCTTACTTGTTTAATTTGGAAGTGGTGCCACAGTGGGCTAAGCCACTAGTGCCAGTATTGACATACGGGCCTAACCACCCAGTAATAAACACACAGGATAGAGAGGTAGTAAAAGCCCAAAAGTATCACATCATGGCAGGAAGTATGTACAAGCACACAGATCAAGGGATTTTGGCTTGTTGTGTGGAAGAGGATGAGTACGCTAAATGGTTGCAATTAGCACATGTAGGTGCATTAGAGCAACACTATTCAAGGCAACGAACCCTACAGACACTAAGAAGACTCGGAGTGCATTGGCCAACGATGGAAGCTGATGTCCAAAAGTTGTGCAAGGAATGCCCAATCTGCTGCACTAAACCACCTGTGGAACATGCCACTCTTTATCAAGTGTCCATAGTGCCAGATTGGAGTGAACCACTAGTATCCTTCCTGAGGACAAAAACATTCCCTCAAGACATGACGCTTGCTAGGAAAAGGAGTTTAGAACAAGAAGCCCAGGATTACTCACTCATTGGTGATAATCTATACAAGCGTGGTAAAGATGGTTATCTGAGACTATGTGTCCATGAAAGTGAATATCTCAAGATCTTGGAAACTGCTCACCAAGGAGTAGCAGGAGGACACTTTGGACCAGATCGGGTGATCAAGGCAATACTCTTTGCGGGCTTCTGGTGGCCAACCCTTCACATGGATGCACATACCTATGTGAAACGGTGTGATGTCTGTCAGCGAACTTAGTGTCCTATACGCAAAGACGAGATGCCACTGAAACCTATGATGGGTGGACGTGCATTCTCTAAGTGGGGAATAGACTTTGTAGGCCCTATTAATCCCCTAGCCAAGGGTTCACATGCTGAATATATCATTGTGGCCACGGATTATCTCACCAAGTGGGTAGAGGTAAAAGCTACGACAAAGAACGATGCTCAGACTACCGCTAAGTTCTTATTTGAGAATGTATTCACTAGATACGGGCTACCCATAGAGCTAGTTAGCGATAGAGGCACTCACTTCTTGAATGAAGTTATTGAAAATCTACTCCGAGAATTCTTGGTAGTTCATAAGAAGTCTACCCCCTATCACCCTCAAGCAAATGGCCAGGCTGAGAGCACCAATAAGATCTTATGCAATGTACTGACGAAATTAGTGAACAATAAACGCTCTGATTGGGACAAACAGCTACACCATGCTATTTGGGCATATCGAGTGGCCTACAAAACGGTACTCCAAGCCACCCCCTTTCAGATGGTGTTTGGCCAAAATGCAGTGCTACCATTGGACTTCTTAATACCTACATTGAAAGTAGCACAAGAGCATGAATGGACGGGTCATGAACTCTCCTCAAGACTTTTTGACCTTGAACGATTAGGAGAAACAAGACTGAGAGCGGCTGCAGGGATATATGCAGCTAAGAAACGACAGAAGGCATACTTTGATGCCCATGTTAAAGATAAAGGTTTGAAGGCAGGCGACCTAGTACTAGTCTACACTTTGAAACAACATGCAAGGAAACTGGAGAAGAGAGGCTATGGACCCATGATTATAAACAGAATCTCAACAAGTGGAGCAGTGCAACTAGCCACATTAGAAGGCAACATTCTCCCGAGCTACATTAGCGGATGCAGGGTCAAGTTGTATCAGGAACCTCTCACAGAGGAAATACTAAGCCGACTCAACACTGCTAAGAAACGCAAAGAAGAAGAAAAGCGAATTCGAGAAGAAGCTCAAGCAGAAGCTTTAGAGCGCATACGGAGAATGAAATTAAGAAGGCAGGGTAGAGAGCAACCTAGGACAGATGCATATGCAGATCAAGGATATCACATGGCTATGTGTGAAGTTTCAGGCATCAGCTCTCATAGGATAATTGATCGACATCCTTTTATAACCTTAGATATAGGACAAGGAAAGGGTGCAAGGACAGTAAGAGCCTTGATTGACTCAGGTGAAGCCACTAGTGCTGTTAAATTGTCTTATTGTCAAGATTTGAAGTTAATTGTCAATCCTATTGAAGCATATCTCGTAGGATTGGGAGGTGTGGAAACCCCTTGCATGGGCGAGGTGGAACTTCCCCTCTATGTTCAAGACGAAGCAATGACAGTCAAAGTACTAGTGTGTCAAGATGAGGACCTCACTGAGCCTCTTGTCTTGGGTCAGGACTGGATCTATGATCATGCAGTCAACCTAAACCTAAGAAGTGGACTTCTTCAGGTATGGGTAAATCATAGTCGAATTACAGTTGAACTGGAAAATGACGCACTCAAGGAACTAGGTAAGGCACGAACTCCTAGTCCTTCCAGGGGCGCACATGAAGTTGACTATGCTATTCTTGTCCAAAACTGTATGATGCAGAAAGCTGCTCGTCTCAACAACGAAGTCAAGGATAAGATGGTACTCCATTCTTTCCCAAAGGCCAGAAGGATGCAACGGCCAATGGCAGATCAAATACAGAAGAAGCAGAACACTACCTATGTCGGCGATCAAAAGTACCTGCGCACCAAAATGTCTCAGCCAATGAAACAAGTGTGGGTGCGGAAGGGCGAACACCCGGTTGCCCTCAAGCCAACCACACGGGCAAAGCCTCTTATTAGTAACCAACAACACGACACTAATAAGAAGTCTTTCAGAAGTTCTTCGGCTAACGCGAAGTCTATTTGGGTACCCAAGAAGTCGATGAAGGCTAGCCCACAATCAAGACAAATTTGGGTGCCTAAGGCTTGTTTGCGGGCTCAAATGGCTACACTAAGACCACACCCTATACAGCATGATCCACTCACTTGCACAGCCGATACCCACTCGTTTTCAACACTCAGGAACACACCAAGGCCCATGAACACAAATAGAATCACTTGTAAATGGGTCCCTAAAAGGACTCATTTTCAAGCTGACACCCCTATAAAGCTCTCCAGAGTCTCTACGAAACCAAGAGCAAAACCCATCCACTGCATTTGGCAACCTAAAACTTGTAATAAACCCCCGGACTCAAGTTGTAAATCCATGCCCACCTACTAACTACATCACTCTCACACTACATCATTCCACCTAGCTCTTAGGTCTAGCCAATCCCTAACTACACACACAAGCACCGAGCACTTACTAACCCCCTAATCTCTCCCGAACCCCATGTTAATGTTGTAGCGGGGACAAAAACGGTTCTATCTTGTCCTTTACAATGTTAACACCTGTTTCTATATTCTCACAGAATCACGAGGCAAGAAGTAACATGGCAGATACGGCAGGAACTAGCTCTCAGGCAGGCACCAGCCCCCAAGTCGTGGACATTGAAAGTCTCCCAGTTGAGGAGGAATTGAAGGAACGCCCAGCGGCATTGAGGGCATTACATGCCATACCAGTTCAGAATCCTCCACAAGGGCACACTATGCCCGTCAGTAAAAACTCTCATTGGTTCAGTGATGTGGCAGGACCCCTAGGTGAAGGCACTTATATGTGGGAGGCCGAGATAGAATTCAATGGGCGTTGGGGCAGGTATCACTTTTTCACCAGGGAATTTGAAAGACTGCAGAATAATGAGGGATTGAAACCTATATGGAAGAAGGCAGGACTCTACGAGTACTTCAAATTCCAATTGCCAAAGCCGGATTTTCTAAGATGCTCTTATTTGATTAGCACCCTTACTCCGAGCAAAGACAAAAAGGGATACAGCTCCTTTGTCCTCCCATCTCTCACAAGGGGCAATGAGCTCAAGCGTTTCAGATTGACTATCAACTTGGTAAGGGAAGCTCTGGACATGAAAGGTATGCACATTCCTACGGAGAAAGAGACTATGGTCCCCGACAATATGAAGAATAGGAATCTGACAAAGTTAAAAGACATGGTGGCAATGACGCCTACAATCGCCATTCATTTGCGAATGGTCATGCAGCACTTTGCATTTCCCACCCAAGAGAGGTTCACAATGCCACCTAAAAAGATACGGTTTAGTTTATACTTGGCTGATGCTTTTGATTTGACAATCAACATGCCTCACTAGATTATCGACCAAATCCACTTGGCTCATCAAAGGTGGTATAAAAAACAAAAGTCTGTATTGTACGGATGCTGTGCACTCACCCGCATTGTATATAGATGTTTAGCTTATGATGTACCAGTATAGAGGGCTCTCATTTGGACCAGAGTGCAGGAGTTTCAACGTAGACTGTCAGCTGCAGGGCCTCCCTCAAAGAAGATGAGAGGCGCTGTCCAGATGCCTTGTGCACAAGCCCGTGGTGCAACCCTAACACCTGAAACAACTCCAAGGCTTCCCAGACGAGTGCAACCATTTACTATCAGGTTACCCAGGCACAGCACAGATGGCCCTAATCTTGTGTTTCCACCTGTACCTACGGATCTGGAATTTCCTCACGGATTCACTTTGGAAGATCTAACGGATGAAGAAGTTGCCAGAATCATTGAAGCTGTTAATGCAGAAGTCGAAGTAGAGCAGGGTAGTGGACAACAAACTGCTACAGAACAACCCCAGCCAAGACAACCAGAAGTGGTGGAAGTGGAGGATGAAGAAGAAGAAGAACAAGAGGATGAACAGGAAGGATTTTCTGATGAGGAGGTGCATGACTATGAGCAAGAAGTTATACAAGAGCTAGAGGGTGCCCCAGCATATACAAAGGAGTTGAAAAAGCTCTACGATACCATCAACAGGGTCCAACAGCAACATAAGTTATCCCTTGCGGCAGGAAAGGCTATCATGCACCAAATCCTTGAGGAGGAAGGAGTCGACGAACAATATCGTGCCACACTGGATATGATCTCTGATGCTTTAGGAGTACCTGAGACAGTGCATACTGCCCTGGCACAATCACGCAGAATGGAAAGAAGATACGGAAGACGTCCCCCACGAGCAGGGAAACAGATGAATGTCTTAGTATCCGAAACACAAGGGACAGCCACGACCACGGGCATAGCACACACTGTGCACGATACTGAAGAGACCCATGTGTCCAGTGCACCCCCATCACCCCCCTTGCCACCCCCGCCTCCCACTCCACCACATTCACCTCCCATTACCAATGTAACAACCACCGTCACCGCCTCCGAGTCCACTGCCATGACTGAAGCACAAACCGCCAATCAACCCACACACCCTCTCAACACCTCCCTTGTATACACTTCCACTAACACTATAATCCTAACGGCAGCTACTGACATCCCCATTCCCCCACTCACACTTTCGGGCAGTTCATATTCACAACTGCACACACCACTATACACATTCACCACAATCACTGCACCCACAATTCCACTATTCACAATCACTCCCACTACTGCGTCCACCGTGGATTTTATGGACATATCACCCTCCACCGCACCTCTCCCTCCCCCCATACGGCCACAATCTCCCATTCCCCCACCACCCACTTCACCATTTTCCAGCACCGCATCCACACTTCCCTTCCCCTTTCCCTTTCCTTCTGCATTTAACACCCTTCCTGCACCCACCCCCATTAATAATGTATTTAATAACATGTATCAGTGCATGTCTCAGTTACAGCAACACTATTAGCACCTCGATGCTCAGCATACAAGTTTGTTCAGGAGTCATGAAACATTACAAGGAAGATTCATGGACTTAGAGAAAGAAAAGAGGCTCTTACAACAGCAGTTTAGTGCATTGCAAGAACAACATGAGCAATTAGTGGCAAATCCACCGCAGTCAGATGCAGAAGAAAGACAACGAATGGATGATCTGCTACACTCCCAAATCACAGAGAACCTCAAGCTCCGCCGCAACATGGCTCTATTACGGAAGCATATGTCTGCAGCCCTGGAAGAAAATAGACGGCTTCAGACACAAAACGAAGAGAACTTGGAAGTAGCCATGGAAGGTTCCCCACAAGAGATTGACCCGGAGAAGTTCAAGGCCATTCCCTCGGACAATATGCAAATCATATTGGAAACCCATGCTGATCTCCTCGAAGCCCATGCAGCCTTAGAAAAAGAAAGAGACGAACTACTAAGGCAATTGGAAGCTCAACCAGAACCACCAAAAGAAGTCCCAACCACCACTGACACAACTGACGAAGTAGCAGCGCTCAAAGCACAACTCGAAGAATTACAAAAGAAAGTCCTCGAATATGAACGCCAACCCTCCCCCTTGGTGGAACCAGAACCTGAAGACCTAGTACCCATCGAAGTAGAGGAATCTTTTGAGGACCCGTATGTTCCGATGCCAGCACTTGGAGGCAAGCAAACAGACGAGGGCATGGACACCCTTGAAATAGAGGCTCCTGGAAAAAGTGGCCACAACCCATGATGATAGGGTGGCAGTCCAGATAGCATCTATGTCACGCTTGGAAGAGGTGGTCATAAAATCGGACTATTTTAGGAACCTCTCTCATCATAGGTGGATCGGCACATCCGACGATTTGTATGTTCCCTTCTGTGTCCTAATGGCTGACTACAATGCCGAAATAAAGCAACATACCTCAAAGGAACCAACCTCCGCCACACAATTCGCACCGGAAGACATCCCAGCGAGTGCCAAGCAGGGCAATATTCATCAACCGATGTGGAGGATTCGGCTGCTTGAAACCTACCCGGAAATGAATCGCACATGGAATAACATGCCTCTGTATATCAAGTTCAATCCCTGCTACTGCCCTGTATTTCGAAGAAGGTCGTGGCCGGAATATACAAAAATGGTGCTGACAACGAGAGGATGTGAGAAATGGCTCAATTATGTCTACTTAGCGCCACCCAAAGGCCAACCTACCGTAGGATACATGATCTCGACTATTCGGCATTGGGGTGTCAGGTTCAAAAACGTACCAGATGTCATGACCCAAATGTGCCTTAAAATTTTTGAACTCATGATAGTCACCTTCAGGACCTTCAAGAATGTTAAGGAACCTCATCTCTCTGCGCTCGGATTCAATGAAGGCAATCAGGATCTTGTTTATGACATGAGCACAACGCCCTCTATTAATGTTGTTTATGCATGGCATGCCCGCATAAAGTACCTACCGGCCTGCTTCAAACAGACATTTGAAGAGATGTTTGTCACAGGGTTCTGGGAATATCACTCAGAGATCTTCATTCCCAGGCCCTCACATTTATTACAATTGTTTGCAGTGGAACAAGCTCTCCATTCAGAAAAGTTACGTATGCCACATCCAGAGGTTCCCGGGCCGGTAGATTGGGATGCTCTACTCACAGACTTGGTCAAAGGATTGAGGATTGCCGAACATCACTTAGCGCATGACGTTGTCGAATACTACGTCCAACGACCCTCCCAACAAGGGTCTGTCAGGGACGACAGACGCGAGAGAGGGGGGGGTGTTAGCAGCAGACAAGGAACTGAAGGACTGACAAGGCATGGCAGTCAGAGAAGAGAGTTAGAGGGGAGAGAAGGCACAAGCAGACAAGGGAGTCAACGACGATTTGGCAAGTAGGCCAATAATTTTCTTCATGAAGAAGCAAGTACGAGCATTCACGCAGATCTAGCACTAAGGCAACCCTTTAATTTTTCAAAACCCTTACACCAATTAAAAGTGATTCTCATCACTAACAACCCCTGTAAATACCATGTTCACCTTTTGTAGCTCCATTTTGTGCAAGCCGAGGAGTCCTCAAGCTTGAGGAGCCTTAGAAGTAGTTGCTTACCAATTTTCGTATTTTTTAGATCTCGTTTGAGCCCTCAAATAAGCCCTGGAACCTAATTTTTAACTAGGCCAGACACTAGGTCTGGACAGGGCCAAAACCTAGTCAAAAACTATATAGAGCTAGAGAGCTCATTTTTGAGGTTAGATTGTAATTGAATTGAACTTGTAAGAGCTTTTTGAAAGTAATCTAAGAACTCCATTGCTTCTCACTCTTTGTCTTGCCGTGTGTGCGCGTGTGTGTGTATGTGTGTGCATGTTTGTGTGCTTCTCACTCACGCACTTGTGCCTCCACTTACTCGAGGTCTTCATACCATCCTCACGTCTTCCCGGATTGACATTAAAGGAGGTGCTACTCATCACTGAGCTACAATGGCATCCACAACTATTGTTCCCCCTTACCATGGTAGGAGGGAAGAGCTTCAAGGTCCACAACTTGAGCGATGCTTAACTACTCTATGTACCAGAGCATCCAAGGAGATATCTACAAGGGGTAGTTCTAGTACCCTACAAATCCTTGTATGTATACTAGATGAGAAGATGCTTGCTTATGGTGAGCAAAAGAGAATATGTGAAACTAAGCTTGGTGTAGTTACCCAATGGTGTTTGTCGAGGAATATAAAGAAATTCAATTCTCGGTATTTGCCAAATGTTTCTTTGAAGAGAGGGGATATGATCAAGCGCTCGAAGAATCTCAGTGGACCATCAACAAGCGCATTCATTGACATTGATAGACCAGCCCATGGTCCATCACAGTGACGGGTGTACAACACGACGAGATAAACATCGATCGACCATTCACCATGGTAAGAATCCTTACTTTGGCGACACCATAACCATGATAGATTAGGAAACATCTTCATCAACATGCCCTTGAGCACTTAGCTTAAGACCTCAAATTTTTGCACCACACTTCTTCCAATGCATTTTCCAAGTATGCATGCATAGGGCCACATTACAAGGCCGTGCACAAGGCACATACTTTCTTCAACCCATGCACTAATACACTAACCCATCACTCATTATGGGTTATGAGTACTTGGCATTGCTACTATGAATATCATCTTTGAAATATCCAGATGACATTAAGCTTACAACAACAATAGCAATGAAGCAATCTACCACCGATAGCTGCTCCAAATCAACATGGACAACCTCTTTTGAGCACCTATCAACTTTTGAAAGCTCACAAGTATATCTTCATGCAAGAATCCAAGGATGAAGTACATACCAAGGGACTACAACTTGCAAAGGCTTACAGGGATAGATGAAGAACCAGACAACGCACCCTGCTACATTTGGAAGATAGACGGCTCTTGTTCATACAGGATGCACACTAGCTCTCAAAGCGCTACATGGAAAAACCACTACAACAAGGGTCTATCATGGATGATAGACTCAAGGGGGAGGGGGGAGTGTTAGTACTCAAGGTTAGGCACGAGGTGCAAGAACATGTAAAAGAAGTGGACACACAAGCAGAAGGATCAAGTAGCGAGCTCCAAGAAGTACATGTAAAATTTTCAGAAGGAATCCCTATAAAATTAGTGATTTTCATCACTAAAAGCCATTGTAAATACCATTTCATATTTTTGTAACTCCATTTTGTTCAATCCAAGAATTCCTCAAGCTTGAGGAGTATTAGGAGTATCATCCTACCAATTTTCATAATTTTTAGATTCCGTTTGAGCCCTCAAATAAGCCATGGAACCTAATTTTTAAGTAGGTCAAACAATAGCCAAAACTAGGCAAAAAACTATAAAAAGACCTAGAGAGCTCATTTTTGGGGGTTAGCAGGTTGTAGATTTGAGCTTTGGGATGAGAACTCTTTTGTAAAGCTTTCCATTGTTCCTCTCTTGCTCTCATCGTGTGCATGTGTGTGTGTGTGTGTGTGTGTGTGTGCATGCTTGTGTGCTTTCACTCACGCATTTGTGTTTTCACTCACTCATGGTCTTCATACTTGTCCTCATGTCTCCGTAGATTGACAAGTAAAGGAGGTGATACTCACACTTGAGCTACACATGCAATTCTCTATTTCTAATGTACTGCATTGTTCATGTACCCAAACTTGAAGAAGTTGACTTCTTAGGTTTAGGTTGACTACATGGTCATAGATCCAGTCTTGACCCAAGACAACTGGTTCCATAAGGTCCTCATCTTCACACACTAGCATTTTGACTATCATTGGGACATCTTGAAGGTAGATGCGAAGCTCCACCTCGCCTAGACAAGGGGTTTCCACACCTCCCAATCCTATGAGATAGGCTTCTATGGGATGGATGTTCAATTGTAGGTCTTGGCAATATTAAAGTTGAACTGCACTAGTTGAATTGCACTAGTTGTTGCACCTAAGTCAATCAACACCCTTAGAGTCCTTACATTTTGTCCTTTTCCTACCTCTATGAACACATTCTCAAATAAGAACTTAGCTGTCATTTGAGCATCATTCTTTGTCATGGATTTTACTTCTACCCACTTTGTGAGGTAATATGTGGCTACAATAATGTACTCTGCATGGGAGTTTCTAGCAGGGGGATTAATAGGGCCTACAAAGTATATACCTCACTTCGAGAATGCACGTCCTCCCATCATTGGCCTCAAAGGCATCTCATCTTTCCTGATCAGATATTGGGCATGTTGCCATGTGTCACATTTCTTCACATAGGTATGTGCATCCATATGAAGAGTGGGCCACCAAAGTCATGAGAATAGAATGGTCTTGATTACTCTATCAGGCCCAAAATGTCCACCTGCAACACCACTATGTGCAGTTTCTAAGACTTTCAAATAGTCTGATTCATGAACACACAATCTTAAGTAACTATCTTTGCCTCTTTGATATAGGTTGTCTCCTATTAAGGCATAGTCTTGAGCCTCTTGCTCCATGCTTCGTTTTCTTGTTAGACTAGACTCATTGGGTAATGTTCTTGATCTCATGAATTCCACCAATGGAGCACTCCAGTATGGAATTAATGACACATGATAAAGAGTAGCATGCTCCACTAGGGGTTTCTCTTTGCATGTTGGACAATTTTGAATCCACTCATGTATTTCTCTTCCATGCTAGGCCAATACACTCCTAAATGTTTTAGATTCTGCAATGTTCTTTGTTTATTCCTAGCAATCCTTCATGGGCTTGTTGCAACCAACTGCTATGTTCATCGTCCTCAACACAACAAGCTAGTACACCTTCTGTATTTTGTTTGTACATACTTCTTGCCAATATGTGATATTTTTTTTATTTTACAATTTCTTCTTTGTTCGTTTTCACATTCTTATTTGTGGGTCTGAAGGTTAGGACTGGTACCAACTTATTTGCCCATTTAGGAACAACTTCAAAATTGAACAGATAAGCATCGGGTAGTTCATTAGACACTCCTTGCAGTGGCTCTTCTGAAGTGATGCAAGAAAGATGATCCATCCTAAGGTGGGTTCTACCTTTCCTAACAACCACGTCAAAGTCGTATTCCATTAGTAAGAGGAACCATCTTACTAGGCATCTTGTATTGCAAGGTTTATTGACCAAATATAATAAAGCTATATGATCAGTGAAAAAATTGAACTTGTTGGCTAAGAGATAGTGTCTACACTTCTTCATGGCATATACCATGCCTAATCCTTCTCTTTCAGTTGTTGTATAGTTTCGTTCAGCCATGTTTAGCTATCTTCTAGCATATGATATAGGATAATCTAGATTTCCTTCACCTGTGGGTTGTGCTAGCACACATCCTATTGCATGATTGGATGCATCCACATGCACATGAAATGGTTTATTCCAATCAAGGGTGGTTAGTATTGGTGCTGAGCACAAATGTCTATTCAACTCATTGAAGGAATTTTTGCATTCGTTGTTCCACTCAAAATTTGTCAATAAGGCATAAAGAGGTTTTGCTATGATCCCATACATGTGAATAAACCTGCGGTAATATCCACAATGGCCCATAAAGGCTTGTACCTCTTTAACATTCCTTGGCCTTGGCAACTATGCTATGGCTCTTACTTTGTCCTCATCTATTAATATCCCGTTCTTAGAAACAATACAACCTAAGATCGTACCTTGGCATACCATGAATACACACTTTTTTGAGTTCAGACACACTCAATATTCTCTACACTTGTTGAAGATCTCTCTGAGCTTAGGGATGTGGAGTCTTCTTTCTTGGGAATGAGCACATAAATCATCCACATATACTTCTAAGTTCTTTCGCAAGAATTCTTTGAAGACATGACACATGAGCCTTTGGAATGTTGTAGGTGCATTGGTGAGACCAAATGGCATTACTCAAAATGCAAAAATTCCCCACTCATTGGTGAATGTTGTTTTGTGTTGATCTTTAGGGGCAATGGCTACTTGATTGTAACGTGAAAATCCATCAGGAAAGCTATAAACTTCCTTTCCCACAACATGCTCCAATAAATGTTCAATGATTGGAAGTGGATAACTATCTTTCATTGTAGTGGCATTAACGCTTTTAAGTTTAATACACACTCATAACTTTCCATTCTTCTTCGGCACCACTACAATGGGGGACACATTCAATATGCTCAATCTCATAGATAAATCCAGCTTCAATCAGCCTATCAATTTCTTCTTTTATTTTTGCAACATAAGTGTCTTTATATGTGTAGGGCTTTTGTTTGGTGGGCTTGGCATCAACCATCATGGGAATTGTATGAGAGCATATTCTCGAATCTACTCCTTTAAGTCTCTATAGTGCCATGCAAACACGTCCCTATATTCCCTTAATAAAGCCACAAGCTTTGCTTCTTCTTCTGCACTTAGGAGAGTACTCTTGAATTGAAAGAGATGTTCCATCATCCATGGAATCAGGAACATAAGCATTTATTGGTGGTGAGCTTTCTCTTTCAACAACTGGTTGAGCCTATGGAGGTAAAGAAACTTGCGGTTTGTTTACGAACTGCTCTAATCTTTATAATAAGCCTTGGAAATGAAAACTCAGTTTGATAGAATTTGTTTGGTTGAGCAATTGAGTGGTCTTGAGCATAGCTTGAGCTAGTTCTACCATTTTCATGCACATTTTTGTTCATCCAATCTCTAAATCTGCTCTAGAATATCTCTTGTCTAGGTTTGCAACAGTTGGCCCTTCTTGAAGTCGAGCCTGGTAGGCCTTGAACATCATGTCCAAGCCTTGTGGGGTTGGATATGCAAGAACAGACCCTAGTTGTGGTTTATTTACAATGGGTGGTGGGGTGGGATGAAGTGGAGTTGATGGAGTTACCATCTAGAGAAAATACACAAACCACTCGGCTCAAGATTATCCATACAATAGGCAGGCTATTAGACAAACTTACGAACAACCAAACAATCAGATTCAAGTGAATTAGGAGAGCCTAGTAAGAGGAAAACAAGGACTTGGAAGGATACCAGAGAGAAAGCCAATCGTAAGTGGGCCAGAAAGTTATAGAACTAGAATAAAGCCTGAGAAATGTAGAAACAAAGATTGCACACATTGCATCTCAAAACCCCTTGCATGCTGAACACTAATCCACTTCACTTCATCCCTCCCCACCACTCCTTGTAAATAGACCACACCTAGGGTCTATTCTCGCAGATCCAACCCCAAAAGGCATGGACATGATGTTCAAGGCCTACCAGGCTTGACTTCAAGAAGGACCAATAGCTGCAAACAGAGACAAGAGTTACCCTAGAGGAGATTCAAAGATTGAACGAACCAAAATGTGCATGAAAATGGTAGAAGTAGCTCAGACTATGCTCGAGACCGATCAATTGTTCAATCAGACAAAATTTATCAAACCGGGTTTGCATTTCCAAGGCTTACTATAAAAAATAGAGTAGTTGGTAAACAATCCGTAGGTTTCTTTACCTCCACAGGCTCACGCAGTTGTTGAAATAGAAAGCTTACCACCAATGGAAGGTTATGTTCCTGATTCCATGGATGATGGAACACCTCTTTCAATTCAAGAGTACTCTCAAGAGTTCTTGCGGGAAATACAAGAGGAGAAATGGGCCAAGCAGAAGGGTAATCTCCCTCCTATTCCTAAAATTAAAGATCTTCATGAACAATTTCCCCAAGACATTCCATCTATTAATGGAGAAAAAGTAGAGAAACAAGAAGATGGTTAGATTTTGAATCTAATTCTTTACAAGAGCTTCCACAATTCATAGGCCCATGGGAATCTGAATCTTTTCAGATCAAAGCTCGCACAATACTGATAAGAAATGAAGACTCAATGGTTCCAAGAAACACTAAAGTCGTGAAGAACACTAAGGTGCAGTGTTATCTCACTTTAGAAGAGATACTCAAAATAAAACCAGAGTTATGGAATCATGTGGCAAATCAAGTTCTAGAACTTGGTTCCAATGTATCAAAAGCAAGTTCTAAGCGGAAAGTACCAGAGATACCTCTAGACAAAATAGGAGACATGAGTGAAGGTGAAGAAGGTAATACGTATCTTCCAATCACCTACCAAGGTTATACAACCAAAGCTATCTTAGATTCAAGTGTTGGTGTTGCAATTGCAACCACCTCCTTGTGGAAGCAATGGGGAAAACTTGCATTAAGACCAAGTAGAATGATGCTTCAAATGGTTGATGACCATGTTGAAAGACCTCTAGGATTGCTAAAAGGGATAACTCTAACTACTTATGGGGTAGAGTTGAACACACCTTTGCTATATGTGACTTTGGCAAAAATAACGTCTATGAAATGATCCTAGGAAGACCCTTCCTACAGCAATTATAGATAGTACAAGATTGGGGAACCAACTCTTTGTACTTATAGCACTTAGGGGTCACAACAAAGGTCAATTCGAAGGATTATACATTTAAAGATGTACCACCCCTACAGTGGAATCCTCTCCACAAGGTGCAAGAAGATTCAATCTCTATGCATTTTGTAAGTTCTTCTGATCCCTCTTGGATGCATGAAGATACTCACTTGTAAATATGCAAGGTTGCAGAGGAAGATCAAAGATGCCTAAAAGCGAAAGAAGAAGGAACTTCTCAAGAAACTAGACCAGTTAGAGACCCAGCCTACACACGGATGATCTTTCGAGATGAATGGTTGGGCAGAAATCTTACCCACGATGGACATTGTTGTCAATGAAGAACAATGGACACCTCATTGTGATGAGGAGGGCTATGATATTTCTTTGTTCATGTGTGAATCCTTACGAAAAGAGTGTGAATCTAATGAGGTTATAGAGGAAGAATGGGATGATGACGATCTAGAGTCCATTCTGAAGGATAGTTTCTTTGACTCAAAGGAGCACTATCTAGAAAATGTAGGAGTAATTACCCAAAAAGAAGAAGAACCTCTCACAAGAATTAACACTATAAATTCAAAGGAGGAAAGTGAAGGTAATGAAAAGAGAAAGAAAAGAAAAGCAATGGAACAAGTAGAGGAGGAAAAATTGTTTCAAGTACCAGAGAATTTCAAGAAATATGAAGTTGAAGACTCGAAAATTTTGGTATGAATGCCCAAGAGCGAGGCCATCACATGAGAAGCATATGACAATTAAAAAAAATAAAAAATATTGTAGTTTGAAGAGAATGAAAAGCGATGTACGTACATAGGAGAAGGCCTAAGTGCAAAAGAAGAAGCAAAGCTTGTAGCTTTACTACGGGAATATAGGGATGTGTTTACGTGGACCTATGGAGACTTGAAGGTAGTAGATCCGAAAATATGCTCTCATACGATCCCCATGGCGACTGATGCCAAACCCACCAAATAGACACATATAATGACACTTATGCATCCAAAATAAAAGAAGAAATCGATAGACTAATTGAAGCTAGATTTATCTATGAGATTGAGCATACTCAATGGGTGTCCCCCATTGTAGTGGTGCCCAAGAAGAATGGAAAGTTGAGTGTGTATTAACCTTAAAAACATTAATGTTTTTATGCTCAAAGATACCTACCCGCTTCCAATCATTCAACATTTATTGGAGCGTGTTGCAAGCAAGGAAGTTTATAGCTTCCTTGATGGATTTTCAGGTTACAACTAAGTAGCCATTGCCCTATAAGATCAACATAAGATGGCGTTTGCCATCGAGTGGGGAATCTTTGCATTTTGCATGATGCCATTTGGACTCACCAATGCACCTGCAAAATTCCAAAGGCTCATGTATTATGTCTTCAAGAGTGCTTGCAAAAGAGCTTAGAAGTATATGTGGATGATTTATGTGCTCATTCCCAAGAAAGAAGATACCACATCCTTGAGCTTAGATAGATCTTCAACAAGTGTAGAGAATATTGAGTTTGCCTAAACCAAGAAAAGTGTGTGTTCATGGTACGACAAGGTAAGGTCTTAGTTCATATTGTTTCTAAGAATGGAATATCAACAGATGAGGACAAAGTTAGAGCCATAGCAGAGTTGCCAAGTCCAAGGAATGTTAAAAAGGAACAAGCCTTTATGGGCCATTGTGGATATTACAATATGTTTTATCCACATGTATGCAATCATAGCTAAACCTCTTTATGCCTTGTTGACAAATTTTGGTGGAATGATGAACGCAAAAATTCATTGAATGAATTGAAGAGATGTTTGTGCACAACACCAATACTGGCCTCTCCTAATTGGAATAAACCATTTCATGTCCATGTGGATGCATCCAACCATGCAATAGGATGTGTGCTAGCACAACCCACAGGTGAAGGAAATCTAGATTTGCCTATAGCATATGCTAGCAGACAGTTGAACGCAGCTGAACAAAACTATACAACAACTAAAAGAGAAGGATTAGGCATGGTATATGTCATGAAGAAGTTTACGCACTATCTATTGGCTAATAAGTTCAATTTTTTCCTTGATCACCAAGCCTTATAATATTTGGTCAATAAACCTTGCAATAAAGGCAAAAAGAGGCAGCAAAGTATCATACATGTCTTTGGAGCTAACAGATGTCTCCTTCATACATGAAAGTAAAGGCTCAATAGCATCTTCCACAAAAACAACACCATGGCTGACCAAAATGCATTTAGTATGTGGATGATACAGAGGATAGCCTTTGCTTTCAGAATTGTACCAAAAAAATACATTTTACTACTTTATCATCAAGCTTCCTACGATGTTATTCATGCACCAATACATATGCCAGACAACCAAAAACATGTAGATGAACAACAGATGGCTTGCAACCATGCCAAGCCTCATATGGAGTGATAGATTGCAGTGCTTTAGTGGGACACCTATTAAGTACATATGTTGCACACATGACAACCTCAAGCCAGAAAATATGTTGTAAATCCCGACTCTTGACCATACACCTCGCCATCTCCATGAGTGACTGATGTGACTCTTGAGTTCTTAGGAAAAGATGATTATACGAGGCTTTATTTTGCTTAACCCCTCGCAATTGGTCTACTTGGATTACCTAGAGCCCACAATTATCCCTCAGAGTCCTTCCTTTGTATATGTACTAGCTCATATGTTCCCGGCAAACGCACCAAAATGTTTGGGGTCTTGAGCCCAAGGACAAGTGATTATACGAGGCTTTATTCAATCCTTAGGATCGCTCCTAATAAGCATAGAATTCCTTGGTACTCCCTACGGTTACCAAGCAGGAAAATCCTTTGCATTATAATCCAAAAGTCAAAGGCCCCATGGTACTGTTTATGTTTCACAAGCAGATATACCTTTAGTGTTTTACTTCATCATACAGCAGTGCAACCATTTTCAAATGTCCAACGACCCATTGAAAATGACATGCTTTTTACAAATGCCTTGATGATTCTACCATGAACCACTTATATCTGGAAATGTAACGAGCACTTCTATAAAATCAATTGCAAATAGCATGTTTTACTATCATGCCAAATGGTTCAAGTGTGTGTTTAAGTCCGCAGAACTGAAATCCTTTGTAAATCATGCATAGTTCAAAGATGAAATAATGCGTCCCTACTGAATTCAAGATGTGATGAGACCAGTAAAAGTGCATTAAAATCGTGGATGATGTGAGTGTTCAAATCATTGGAGCCATTTTCGAGAACATATTATTTAATTAGTGAAGATTTCATAGTACCTTAACCCAGAAATCAAGTAAGAATTTTGCAAAAGAAGAAACATAAAGGAGCTTATGAATTCATCACCATACCGTTCTCTGCATACCATTCGGGTACTAATCTCTCAACTCCACTTCCAACGCAAGTGTGAAATCCAGGAAGCCTTTCATGCATGGCCTAGAAACATATGCTCTGCGCCTTCTCACCATGCAGCAACAGTTCCCTTGACCTCTGATCACCCCCCATGTACAAAACCAGACAAACTCCTTCCAATCTGTTGCTCGATAAGGTAAACAAAAAACTTCCTTCCGGAAGCCTCTTCATACGTATGGATTCCCCAAGTGTGCTTCCAACTCCCCTCAGCCATGCAAAGAGGGTCTAGGCGATGCCCCAATTGAATTTTCTTTTTTTCTGCTCATTGCTACCTCAACAACATCCATACTGGATTAAAAGTTGATTATGGCCGTCGTTCCTTGGAGGAGTTGAGAGCAGATTCTGAGACAACATGGTTTGAGCTGATGTTCCGCATTGGTTTCCATGCACAGATTAGTTTTCAATGTTCCGCCATAGCCGCCCTGTCGAGCTATCACCTAGAATCCTCCGATGGTTCTTGTTTAGACAAGCAAGCCGATGCCTTTTTTTTACTCAGTACCCTTTCACCTTTGTATAGCACATACAATCCTCAATCCTCACTCCTCACTCAGGATTAGGAAACTTGCATAGTTGCCCTACATCAATGATTCACTCCCTTTGAGTAGTTCCAAGGAACTATGTGTAAGTTCATGAGGACTCCCATAATATATCTACCAACAAATAATTCTTTGTACATCCATACTGTTCCTAGCACATATCGATAATCACTGCATATTATATGGTTTGTTCAGCACATAGTCACAAAACAAAACACTTCATGTGATTAGGACGATTTATGCATCCAAAGTTTTCCATGTAAAAACATAATTCCAATGTGCGCATAAAAGCATAGGAGCAAAGAATGAAAAGTTTCATAACCACATGCCTCGTATGAATCGCCATCATGACAGAACAAAAAGTTAAGAAAAAAAGAAAAAAACATTACTCGTAGGGACAAAACACATTCTGAATGCATGTAATAGGCTGGCAGTACTTCGTCCAGATATACAGACAATCAAAAAGATTGAAGACAGATCTAACGTGCGCCGTAACTTCTCAAAAAAATCTAGCCAAGCACCACAGTAAATGGAGATGGAATAAAAAATAAATAGCCTGTGAAGCTGAACTGGATTATATTAAAAATTTATCGCCATGTCTGCAAGTGTTAATCTCTGCAGATATAGAATATCTGCCGTCTGGAACTCATCCACTGTGTGATACTGTGATGGACCCATTGGACTCCGCAGGCGAACATGCCATCGTCCACAATGGATGGAAACTATGATGTTGCTGTGAACCATTAAACAAGAAACAGATTAAACATCAGAACCAAATGTGCAGAAATGCATGGTGTAGCAGTAGCGGCCTTTCGAAGACTGAATATTCAAACTCAAAAATTGCTATGAATAAATGTAGCGTGTCGCAAACCATAGCCAGACACGAACGCAATCCTGTCCATGGAATCCCAAGCACCCTTTGAACCTACACTCCTCCTGAATATATACACTCGAACCCCCTTGAACTCCTTATCGACGTGATTTTTTCTTCCCCTCGAGCTGTTGGTAGATGCCCTTTTTTTTTCTCTCCTCCCCTATCCTCCTCCTCTCGTCCAAAAGAACCAGCGCCGTCCACCTTTTTTGCTGCCGCCCAGAGATAAGGCATCCCCTTTTTTGGAGAAAAATAGGCCACACCTTTGAGTTGCATTTCATCAAGACAATTGAGAGCAAACATGGCATCCCCATGTTTGGCATATCCTACAATTAGGGCAGTCCATGACACAGCATCTTGATTCGGAAGCCTATTGAAGACTTCGTGTGCTTTTCTGATCAAGCCACACTTGACATACATGTCTATCAATGCATTTCCAACAGCAGTACCAAGTTCCCGATCCATTCTGATCATGATGGCGTCATGTAGTTGCAAATACTTCCCTTCAAACATTTGATCACTCTTCAAAAACCTGTAATCAAACATCTTCTTCTGCCAAATACAAACATATTAGTGCACCAAAACCGACCACTTATTGAGCTAACAGTGACCTATTTTTCCATTCACTAACTCCATTCTATTGAGGTGTATATGGCACTAAAAAATTGTCCATAGAATCACCTTCATTCATATGTGTGAAGAGAGATGGTGGATGCAATCCAAAGATGAGTAGGTGCTGCTACAACCAGCTTCACACCAGCCAACTGAGACTTCAGAGTTCATTAGTAGACCCTTTGAGCTTCCTAAATCCACCAAAATATCAGCCAAGTACTTTGGAACATGTATCCCAAAAGTTTAAGTCAAGACAGACTAGTTGCGAAATGACTAGCTCCCAAAACTTGCTATTTTTGGACATACACCTGCTGGAAAAACTGAACAGTGCTCTCAACCTGGTAGGAATTAGATAAATTCCTTTTGGGCATAGCAAATAGACTTAGCAAGCTTCCCAATCCAATTTAAAACACTTCAAATGATGGATTGAGCACTGAGAAGAAGATTCATCAATTTCTGTAACATGCCCACAATTCTCGGGGCTCTGCAGAGATAGAACAGTGAGCAGTAAAATGCAGATATCTCACAAACTGTAAATCCAATAACCTTGAAAATTTATATGAAGAAAGTAGACAGTAAGATCTATCTAAGGCATGTTAAAACACTGAAAAAGAATTAGTAGAACTCGAGATATGACCTTCTGGATGTACTGCTCTGAGTGAGTATAGCAGAGAACAAAATAGAGAAGTAGATGATGATAAATGTATAGATTCACATATGATTACAACCACATTGGCAATGAATCTTTGCACAATGGGAGTAGAATGATAGAGCTATGGATTAAGCTCTTCAATCTCTACAAAATGACATGAAGTGGTCACATACAAGGCTTGATAATTGCCTCTTCCTTCTTGCTCTTTTTATAGCTATTCTTGGAGGGAGTTTTGAATTCGAATTCGAATGGCTCCACCTAAAAGTGATCCTCAAAGTTAGGAGATATTCCCTCAGCTCAAAAATTCGTGGTTTGAGGTAGTTAGAGCCACGACTTTGCTTTTACATCATGGATGAGGTAAGCCATCCTTTTCCTTTTTCTTTTTCAAATTACAAGAGATAAAATGTACTCTTTTACAAGAGGTGTTCACATGACTACACATGTGACTTACAAATGATCATAATATCAAGCATATCAAGCATGTGGGCTTGGGTAAAATGCACCAACAGCTCCCCCTCAAGCCTAACATGCTTGGCCTCCAAATAAGTCTTCAATTGTCCTTGATTTCCTACAAGCCAATCATCAACTTGAATCTACTTAGCTTTGCACCATCGAGAGCTTTAGTCAACATGTCTGCACATTGCATATCTGTAGAGACATAGGATAGTTGAATATCCTTGCTCATTAGCTTCTCCCTTACATAATGGTAGTGGACTTCAATATGCTTGGTTCTAGCATGGTATACCGGATTAGCTGCTAGATGTAGTGAGCTTGTGTTGTCACCAAAAATGTGAGGTGTTGAAGAATGAAGTCCAAGATCTGTGTACAAAGACTTTAACCACATGATTTCTTGAGTTGCATTAGCCAAACCTCTATATTCAGCTTTGGTAGAAGATAATGCCACGGTTGGTTGCTTCTTCGATGACGAAGAAATGATTTTTGAATGTGCAAACAATATATACCCGGATGTGCTTCTTCTATCATCTCTAGATCCGGCCCAATATGCATCTGAGTAGACCTTTAGCTCAATATCTGAAGTAAATGAATAAAACAAACCTTCATTCATGGTCCCCTTTAGGTACTTGAGGACTCTCTTGGCCGCTTCCATATGTGGTCTTCTCGGCTTATGCATAAACTGACTCAATATGCTAACACTATAGCATATATCCACCCTTGTGAGAGTTGCATAATTCAAACTTCCAACCAAGCTTTGATAGCTTGTGATGTCTTCAATTGGCTCTCCTTCATAAGCACTAAGCTTATGATTTTGCTCCATAGGTGTACTTGCACACTTGGTATTTTCCATCTTGAACTTGACGAGCATGTCATGGACATACTTCCTTTGTGTGATGTATATACGTGAATCTGTGTAGATCAACTCCAATCCAAGAAAATAAGTGAGTGGTCCGAGGTCACTTATTTTGAACTCCTCCTTCATTTGACTCTTTACCTGTTTGATTCCTTCAAGATCATTGCCTGTGATAATAATATCATCAACATACACACATGAATAGATCACTTCAGATCCATTCCTCTTTATGAACAAAGAGGTATCCGCCTTGCTAGCTTTGAATCCTTGGTCTTGCAAATAAGTCACCAATCTGAAATTCCAAGCTCTTGGAGCTTGCTTCAATCCATACAAAGCTTTCTTTAGTTTGCATACATAGTTAGGATGATGTGCATCCTCATATCCAGGAGGTTGTGCCATATACACTTCCTCAGAAATCCATCCATTCAAGAAAGCATTCTTTACATCAAGTTGATAAAGATTCCAATTTCTAGATGCAGCAAGACTTATGAGAACCCTAATTGTAGGCATTTTTGCAACAGGAGAGAAAGTCTCCTCATAATCAATACCATGGGTTTGAGCAAACCCTTTAGCAACTAACCTTGCTTTGTGTCTATTTATACTTCCATCTGGATTCCTCTTGATTTTGTATATCCATCGAGATCCGATTACCTTCATAGATGGCTTGTTAGGTACAAGCTCCCAAGTGTCATTCTCCTTCAAGGCTTCCATTTCTTCATCCATTGCATCTCTCCCAAGCTTTCTTGCTTTGTGCTTCTTCGAATGTGGTAGGCTCTTCATTGGTTGAATCTTTTGCAATGTAGATTGAGTGCTTGGTGACCAAAGAAGTATCATAACCAAACCTCTTTGGTTTCTTCTTCTCCCTTGAAGACCTTCTAAGTGGTTGATGTGAGCTCTCAGGTCCATATGTAGCATCCTGCATCTTTGCTTTACCTTTGTTCTTCCATAGCTTTAGTCTTTCCAAGTCTTCTAGGTCAATCTCCGAATCGCTTTCTTCAATCTGCTTTGGCTCCTTTGTTGAAGTGATGGAAAATCTTCATCCAAGTCATATTGCAGCTTCACTTTCCTGTCATCATCAAACCATGATTTGTTTTCATCAAAAATTACATCTCTACTCACAGAAAATCCTTTATTGGTTGGATTGTACAATCTATATCCTTTTTGGTTTTGATCATAACCAATAAATACACACTTCTCTGCCTTGGGATCCAATTTCCCTCTTACTTGAGAAGGAATGTGAGCATAGGCTAAGCATCCAAAGACTTTGCAATGCTCTAGACTAGGTCTTATTCCGTTCCACACTTCATATGGAGTGGTTCCATCTAGTGACTTAGATGGAAGTCTATTTATGAGATATGTGGCTGTAGACACAGCCTCTGCCCATAGGTAGTTTGGCAATCCCTTTTCGTTGAGCATGGACCTTGCAGCTTCGACAATAGCTCTGTTCCTCCTCTCTGCTACACCATTGAGTTCCGGTGTATACCTTGTAGTGACTTCCCTTTTAATGCTCTTTCATGCAAGAAGGCATCAAATTCAGAAGAGAAGTATTCTCCTCCACATCTGATCTGAGTCTTTTCAAACTCCTACCTGTTTGGTTTTCACAAGAGCAATATACTTCTTAAAGCAATTAAACACTTCATCCTTTTGCTTCATGAAAAATAGAATGGTCCACCTGCTACAATCATCTATGAAAGACACATAATATCTTGAGCCTGATATAGATGGCTCCTTACTTGGACCCCACACATCCGTGTGCACTAGATCCAAAGGATTTTGATACATATATCCTTTCTTATTTATAGATTGTCTATGAGCCTTGCCGAGTTGACAAGCTTCACACTTATAAATCATGTGTTGCCTTGTGATATTAGGCAAACCAAGTACACTTTGGTCCCTGCAAATTTGCTTGAGTGTCCTCTCACCAATGTGAGCAAGCCTTTTGTGCCATATCTCCAACTCTGTTAGAGTTTGAGATCCATAGCTAAACAAAGCTATGTTCTTTGTATCTTCCACTTTAAAAGTGAAAAGCCTTCCTGTCTTTTCTCCTTTGGCAATCCTTCGAAAGCGTTGCCTTGGGTCTTCAACATATGCTCCAAATCGGTTGAATCTAACCTGTAATCCTTTTTCAACAATCTGTCCAACACTTATTAAATTTTTGGTAATTGTAGGGACATACAAGACTTTGCTTAAGAGGTTCATATTCCATCTGATGTCTTCACATTACCTATCTTCTCCACTGAGTGCTTTGTGTCATCTCCTGTCTGCACTTCATGCTTGTTATGAGGATCTTCCAAATCAGAAAGTAAAGCCACATTTCCTGCTACATGGTTTGAGCATCCCGAATCAATGTAAAATATGTGATCATCATCCTTACCCTTCTTCGCTGATAGATTCATAATCAATAATGAATCTTCTTGACTTTGGTCCTCTGCATAGTTATTGTAGTCCCTCCTTCCTCTATGGCCACTTTGATAGTTGTTATTGTTGTAATTGTTGTTGTAGTAGTTGTTGTTGTTGTAGCCTCCATTGTACCTGCCTCTATTTGATCCATAGCCACCTCTATTGAATCCTCTTCCTCTTGAGTTCCTCGGGTTCCTGAAACATTCTTCAGTAGTATGGTTAGATAAGCCACATATATTGCAAGGTTGAGATGATTGGAATCTCCCCCTGCCTTGCTTTCCACTTCTGCTCTTCCTCTAGCTCTTCCTCTACCTGCAAAGTTTGCTTGGAAAGAGCTACCTTCATCTTCATTCTTCCTATTCTTTGACTTGTCCTTGACCTTAGCTTTATCAGAATATAAGGCAGAAGTTTGATTACCTCTTGAGGACTCACCATCTTTGCTAATCTTTGCTTCATGAGTGAAGAGTTGGCCCATGAGTGTGTTGAGGTCGGGTACATGCATATCCATGTATAAATCCATGGCTGTTGTGAATGACTCCCACTTGTCGTCTGCTTTGATTCCATTTATGATTTGTCTAATGATTTGCTCCTCTTCAATTACCTCTCCAATGCTTCCAAGTTGGTCGGAAATCTCCTTCATCTTTGTGACATAATCAGTCACATTTGCTTTGGGTTTTTCTTCATTGTTGTGAACTCCATCCATAATTGGTTCTTCCTTGCTCGAGTGTTGGAAGAGAAGAAGAAGCAAGTGCATTCCAGGTCTCTCTTGATGTCTTGCATCCCTTGACATGAGGTAAAGAAAATCAGAGATTGAGTTTAGAATATAGGACCTTGCAAGTGCATCCTTCGAACACCAATTTGTAAGTCTTCCACTTCTTCATGTGATGGTTGCCCTTTGTTCCTCATGGTTGGCATTGCTTCATCTCCGGATATGGATCCATATAGATTCCTCCCTTGAAGGTAAGCCTCCATCCTTAGAGACCATGCCGGGTAGTTGTTTCGATCCAATTTGTCAATTGTTGATGGAAATCCATCTCCCATGTTGCTTGACTATGCTCTGATACCACTGTGAAGAGAGATGGTGGATGCAATCCAAAGATGAGTAGGTGCTGCTACAACCAGCTTCACACCAGCCAACTAAGACTTTAGAGTTGATTAGTAGACCCTTTGAGCTTCCTAAATCCACCAAAATATCAGCCAAGTACTTTGGAACATGAACCCAAAAGTTTAATTCAAGACAGACTAGTTGCGAAATGACTAGCTCCCAAAACTTGCTATTTTTGGACATACACCTGCTGGAAAAACTGAACAGTGCTCTCAACCTGGTAGGAATTAGATAAATTCCTTTTGGGCATAGTAAATAGACTTAGCAAAATTCCCAATCCAAGTTAAAACACTTTAAATGATGGACTGAGCATTGAGAAGAAGATTCATCAATTTCTGGAACATGCCCACAATTCTCGGGGCTCTGCAGAGATAGACCAATGAGCAGTAAAATGCAGATATCTCACAAACTGAAATCCAATGATCTTGAGAATTTATATGAAGAAAATAGACAGTACGATCTATCTAACGCACATTAAAACACTGAAAAAGGATCAGTAGAACTCGAGATATGACCTTCTGAAGGTACTGCTCTGAGTGAGTATAGCAGAGAACAAAACAGAGAAGTAGATGATGATAAATGTATAGATTCACATATGATTACAACCACATTGGAAATGAATCTTTGCACAATGGGAGTAGAATGATAGAGCTATGGAGTAAGCTCTTCAATCTCTACAAAATGACATGAATTGGTCACGTACAAGGCTTGCTAATCGCCTCTTCCTTCTTGCTTTTTATAGCTATTCTTGGAGGGAGTTTTGAATTCGAATTCAAATGGCTCCACCTAAAAGTGATCTTCAAAGTTAGGAGATATTCCCTCAGCTCAAAAATTCATGGTTTTAGGTAGTTAGAGCCACGACTTTGCTTTTACATCATGGATGAGGTAAGCCATCCTTTTCCTTTTTCTTTTTCAAATTACAAGAGATAAAATGTACTCTTTACAAGAGGTGTTCACATGACTACACATGTGACTTACAAATGATCATAATATCAAGCATATCAAGCATATCAAGCATGTGGGCTTGGGTAAAATGCACCAATGCTCACTCTCCAACTGTTTTCGGAGGTAAGCAACATGAGCCTCATTCCTAGCTTGGTACAATGTGGTAAGTGTATCCAAGCATCCTTAGCTATTCTGCCAAGGCGAATGTGAGGAATAATGGCACGTTTGATAGAAAATGCTATCAATGCATGTGTCTGAGCATCTCTGCCATCCCAATGAACTTGCTCTGCATTGGGTGCAACAGAAACTGAAGCACGAATAGAAATCTGAAGTATATCAACATCTTCAACACCATCTGCATCAGCTTGAATACCTGTATTTGCAGGTGTAATAGGATGTTTTTCAACACTGTGCACAATGTTCCATAGTCCTTTTGCAACCAATACATGTCACATCATATAAGCCCACAATGGGTAATTGATATTGTCCAACTTTTCCTCAAAAGCCAACATACGAAATACCTCGCTACTTTTAGCCATGGCCACTGATTAAAATACCCTGATGCAAAAAAATGATTGTACCTAAAAAAGCTGAACAGAACTACCCTGAGGAGTTTTTCTAACCTCTAGCACACTTCGAGGTGCTTGTAGTGGCGAACCAAAACTTGTATATCTTTGGCACAAAAAAACAAAATAGCGTGCACAAGCACTATAATAGTGCATTCTGAGGTTGGAACGAGCTAAGATTGCGATTTTGACACCATACAATGAAGCTATTTGATCTCCTAATCACCCTGAGTATGCTCATCAAATTTCATGCGATTCTGAGACTGTGTCTAGAGGGGTGTCGACAATGCCCTAGATGAAGCGACAACCTACTCTAATACCAATTGTTGGAGTTAGATGTTTGCAGAAGCACGTTAACAACACAAGGAAGAAGAAGAAGCTTGGAGCACAACACACAATAGTGAATTTATTACCACTAGAATGTACAAAGATAAGTAATCGATTAGGGCTATAGGCATATATACAAGCTGGGGGAAAAAAACCTTCTAAAGAGGGAAAAAAGTACTCTGACGGTCCTAGTGTGTTCACACACATCACTACCTAAATATCAACAGGTGGCCCACTCTTCATATGGATGCACACGCCTATGTGAAGAGATGTCACACATGCCAACGTGCACAATATCCGATTAGAAAAGACGAGATGCCTTTGAGGCCAATGATGGGAGGATGTGCGTTTTCAAAGTGGGGTATAGACTTTGTAGGTCCTACTAACCCCCAAGATAGAAACTCCCATGCAAAATACATCATTGTAGCCACCGATTACCTTACAAAGTGGGTAGATGTCAAAGCTACAACAAAGAATGATGCTCAAATGATGGCTAAGTTCTTATTTGAGAATGTTTCACCAGATATGGGTTACCAATAGAGTTAGTAAGTGATAGAGGCATGCACTTCTTGAATGAAGTCATTGAAAACCTTCTCCAAGAATTCTTGGTGATTCATAAGAAGTCTGCCCCCTATCCTCCACAAGATAATGGACAAGCGGAGAGCACAAATAAGATCCTATGTAATGTATTGACAAACTTGATAAATAATAAACACACTCATTGGGATAAGCAACTTCATCATGTTTTTTGGGCATATCAAGTACCCTACAAAATGGTACTCAATGCCACCCATTTCAAATGGACTTCAGACAAAATGTTGTGTTACTATTAGACTTCCTGATCCCGACCTTGAAAGTAGCACAAGAGTATGAGTGGAATGGACACGAGCTATCCTCCACGATCTTTGATGTAGAACACTTAGGTGAGATGAAGCTACAAGCAGTAGCAGGCATCTACACTGCAAAGAAAAGGCAAAAGGCATACTTTGATGCACACATCAAGGATAAAGGATTGAAAGTGGGAGACCTATTGTTGGTTTATACACTAAAGCAACATGCCCGTAAATTTGAAAACAAGGATATGGACCCATGATCATTAATAGAAATTCCATTAGCGATGCAGTTCAATTGGCCACTCTAAAGATGACATATTACCAAACAATATTAGTGGATGTCGAGTAAATCTATATCAAGAACTTCTTACAAAGGATATGCTCATGAGGCTCAACATGGCTAAAAAATGAAAAGAAGAAGAGTTAAGGGTTCAAGAAGAAGCATAGGCAGAGGCTAGAGAGCACATTAGGCGAACTAAGTTAAGGCGACAAGGCTCAGATGTCAATCCCAAAGCCCCAAGATATCACATGGCCATGTGCCTGACATCAGGTGTGACTTCTTCTTGAATAGTCAACCAACGTCCATTTGTGACCATAGAGGTAGGACAAGGAAAAAATTTAAGGTCTATGAGAGCATTGATTGACTCAAGTGCAGCAACTAGTGCAATTACACTTTCATACTGCCAAGACCTACAATTGAACATCAATCCCATAGAAGCCTATCTCATAGGATTGGGAGGTGTGGAAACCCCTTGTCCGGGTGAGGTGGAGCTTCCCATCTACCTTCAAGATGTCCCAATGATAGTCAAAATGCTAGTGTGTGAAGATGAGGACCTTACGGAACCACTTGTCTTGGGCCAAGGCTAGATCTATGATGATGCAGTCAACTTAAACCTTAGAAGTCAACTTCTACAAGTTTGGATACATGAACAATGCAATACACTAGAATTAGAGAATTGCATGATCACAGGTCCAAGTATCACCCATTCTCTTAGTTCTTCTCAGACTAATCTCAGAGAAAAAGATGTTGTATGTTTCCAAAGCTCTATGATGTAGAAGGATGCTGCCTCCAACAAAAGATTCAAAGACCCATTGAAAGTTCCTTCTTTTACGAAGTCTCAGCCATCTGTAGTAGTTCAACCATAGAGGCAAGAGAAATAGTACAAGACAACCGTTGTATCAACTAGACAAACAGATTTCAAGAAGAAAGAAGTTTCGGGCATGAAACAGATCTGGGTATAAAAGGGAGCACAACCACCAATGTTGCCACACCAACTCCCATCCAGGCAAGCCAACCATAATAAAAGAAGAACCAAGAACCAAGGAAAAACTCCACCACAAGAAATCCGATAAATTTGGGTGCCTAAGAAATTAGTTGTAGCTCAACAAAGGCAATTATGTAAAGGGATGGATTGATACTTGATGAAGATGAAGTGGTGCTACAAAATCTTTGCACTACACCAACCAAATGAACTTCAAAGATATGTGGTGGGCCCTTTAGCTTGCCAATGGGATGTAAATACACAGTGAAGCTCTGATGAATATTACTCATAGTTCATAGATCCAAATGAAACAAAACTTGTATTCTAAAAGAAGACTTAGAGAGCTACCATTACCAAGTTAAAGTATTGAAAAAGATAGAGTATGATGAGAGAAATCCTTTTTTCAATCTGACTGAAAAATTGAAGACTATGATAGCGAATAGTATACTCACATAGGCATGAAGATATGGTCACAGTTGATCATGAAATCAAATGTGTGTTGAGTGAAAATTACAATGAACTTACTGGTAGATATGTGTGCCTTGAGATCACACTCTGATATGGCAATAAGCTATACTAAAAATGGAGACAAATCCCGTGACTAAATCACATGTATATATAGTGAGTATTAGAGCCAAGATTTGAATTTTGAACTTAGCTCACCTAAATCACTTTTCCTATCTTTTAGTGATTGATTCTTCAACTAACTCAATCACAAATTTATGGAGTTCTTTTCCTACTCATCAAGTGGATTCAACCACTTTTTTTCTCCAACTTTTACGTAAGGTAAATGCTCAAAGAGTTACAAGAGTGAGCTCACAAGAGAACTCTTCATTACTTCAATTGTTTTCTTCATGACTCCATAATTGTGTGATACTCAAGCCATCATAGGCTTGTCAAGAATTTGCTCCAACAACTCCCCCTCAAGTCTAATGTGCTTGAGTTCTTTAATCTTCTAATACTACCTAGAAACCAATCATAGATTTGAATATGTTAGTTTAGAACCATCCAAGGCCTTTGTCAACATGTCTACACATTGTTGATGAGTTGACACATATGATAGCTGAATTTCCTTGCTCAAAATCTTCGCTCTTACATAGTGATAATGTACTTCAATATGTTGGTGCATTTCAAGCCTTCACACATTGGCTTGGAACCTTAGAAGAGTAGCTTGGACAAAGTTCATCAAGGCTTCACTTCAAAGAAATGGCATAGGAACCCATACCTATGATTTATTACTTTTACTCATTGTAAAAGTCTATATGACTTGGCATTTACATGTAAATACTTTACTCACTTACCTACTTGATTAGTCGTGGAATTTGAAAGGTGTAATTGGAGAGAATATCTCCATACTTTTAGAGGAGAGATTCTTGGGAGCCTTAGTTTGAATTTGAAATTCAAATTAACTTCCAACTCCTATAAAAGTGAAGGAAAAAACTCGCGGGTATGTTAGTCCATTCTAGCTCATCTCCTAGGCATTTTTTCATTGTAACTCATTGTGTGTGAGTGCTACTTCATAGCCAACACCACAATACCTCAATTAGCTATGCTTGTCAAGCTAATGAGATTGTACAAACACATTAATCAATAGAAGTATACATTCATCATCTCTGTTTTGTCTGAGTCATCTTCTCCAAGTCTGTCAACTTCTGAGGAGCATATCTCAAGATCTACTAAACCAAATCAAGTGATTCAAAGCACATTGGAACCAGCTCTAAGCATACTACATGCCTACAAAATCTCAAGGCCAAAGTATCAGCCATCTCGGAATCTCGATCGAAGTGCACACTGGTCTGTGTCTGCAGAGTTCCTAAAATATCGGGGTAACCATAAGTTTGCTAAATCAATTTCTCTGGATGTGGTTTATCATTTCTTCTCATTTCACTTGCAAATGGTAGCTTATTAAGGTACTTTAATTCCCCCAAAAGGAATTAGATCAATTGTTAGTGTGCTGGTCACACTGAGTGAAAGTCTGAGCAGGTGTCACTACAGAAATAAAAAAGTTTTTCTTGATTTTGAAGTGCCAAGTTATCTATTTTGATTTGGTCATTACACATATCATTTGCAAAGTACATATATGGTTTCTTTGTGTCATTTGGAAGCTAAGCAAGTGTACTAAGCATATCTGAAGCTAAAGGGCACTGAAGCAAAGCAGGTCTAGCAGCTTCAACTCATTTCTTGAGTGCATCCAACCATCACTCCCAACAGTGGTATCAGAGCAAATAAGGTAATCATGGGAGATGGATTTCCTTCATTCATTGACAAATTGGACAGGAACAACTACCAAGCTTGGTCATTGAGAATGAAGACCTATCTACAAGGAAGGAGCTTATTTGGATACATATCAGGAGATGAGGAATTACCCTCATTCAAAACTAGAGGACTATCTACAAAGGATGAACATGAGAGGCTCAACCAATGGTGTGCAAAGGATGCTTTGGCAAGGTCTTATCTCTTAAACTCTATATCTGACTTCCTTTTACCACATGTAAGGAACTGTAAGACTTCCCAAGAGACTTGGGAAACCTTGTCAAACTACTTTTCTTCCAACACAAGGGCTAGGAAGAATCAATTGTGGATTGAATTCACAACCCTTAGGAAGCAGCCCAAGCAATCAGTCTCAGAGTATGTGACAAAGATTAAAGATGTGGCAGACCAATTAGCAAGCATTGGAGAGGAGATTGAAGAGGAGCAAATAGTCAGGCAAGTAACAGATGGACTCAAGGCAGATGATAAGTGGGAAAGTCTCACCACTGCAATGGACCTCTATATGGACATGCATACCCCAGATCTCACAACACTCATGGGCCAACTATTCACACATGAAGCAAAGTTTACAAAGGCAGGAGATCAATCAAAAGGTAACAACCCCTCTGCTCTCTATACTGATAAGAAAGTTAAAGATAAAGGTAAAGGGAAGAAACAGGATGAAGAAGGCTCTACCTCCCAAGCTAATTATGCAGGGAGAGGTAGATCATCTAGAGGAAGAGGCAGAGGAGGTAAGTCAGGTAGGGGGAGACCCTACAACTCATCACCATGCAACATTTTTGGATTGTCCAATCATACCACAGATGAATGCTACAAGAACTACAAGAATCAGAGAGGAAGAGGCTACTCAAGAGGAGGATACTCTCAAGGAAGAGGCAAGTTTAACCAACACCAAGGCTACAATGGATACAACAATCAATACAACAATAATTACAACCACAACCACAATGGTAATTACCAAGGTGGATTCAGAAATAGAAGAGATTACAACAACTACACAGAGGAGCAAGATGACTCCCTATTGATCATGAATATGACCTCCAAGGCAGGTACAAATGATGATCATTTATTTTATATTGACTCAGGATGTTCTAACCATGTAGCTGGCAATGTGGCACTACTTTCTGATTTGGAAGAACCCAAGGGCAAACATCAGGGTACAGACAGGTGATGACACTAAACATTCTATTTTAAAGATTGGAAATGTGAAGACATGTGATGGTAACCAGAACCTATTGAGCAGGGTACTCTATGTACCAACCATCACCAAGAATCTAATGAGTGTTGGTCAGATTGTGGAGAAAGGTTTGCAGGTCAGATTCACACAAACATGGAGCATATGTGGAGGACCCAAAGCATGGATTCAGAAGGATAGCCAAAGGGGAGAAATCAGGTAGATTATTTACTTTTGAGCTAGAAGACACCAAGAACATTGCTTTGTATAATTACAAGGATCAAACACTTTCAGAGTTAGAAATATGGCACAAGAGATTAGGTCACATAGGTGAAAGAACCCTAAAGCAAATGTGCAGGGATCAATGTGTGCTTGGGATACCTAATGTGTCCAAGCAAACACATGATTTACAAGTGTGGAGCATGTCAGTTTGGTAAGTCTCACAGGTTGCCCTATTCAAGGAAAGGTTTCATGCATGAAGACTACCTAGACTTGGTACACACAGATGTTTGGGGACCTAGCAAGGACCCTTCCATTTCACGTTCAAGGTATTATGTGTCCTTTATTGATGACTATAGCAGATGGACCATTTTATACTTTATGAAGCATAAAGATGAAGTGTTTAATTGTTTCAAGAGATATCTTGCACTTGTTGAAAATCAAACAGGAAGAAGTTTGAAGAGGCTAAGGTCAGATGGTGGAGGAGAGTACTTCTCCATGAGTTTGAAGATTTCTTGCAGGAAAGAGGTATCAAAAGGGAGATTACTACAAGGTACTCACGTGAACAAAATGGGGTAGCTGAAAGAAGGAATAGACTCATAGTAGAAACAGCTAGGTCTATGCTTAATGAAAAGAAGTTGCCAAATTATCTTTGGGCAGAATGTGTATCCATTGCCACCTATCTCATAAACAGGTTGCCATCCAAATCACTTGATGGCATGACACCATATGAAGCTTGGCATGGTAAGAGACCCTCTCTGGATCATTGCAAAATCTTTGGTTGTGTAGCATATGTGCATATTCCCTCACAGGTAAGTGGGAAAGCTAGAACCTAAAGCTGAAAAGTGTATCTTCATTGGTTATGATTTGAATCAAAAGGGATACAGATTCTACAAACCCAACAAACAAAGGCTTCAAGGTAAGCAGAGATGTCATCTTTGATGAGAATGACTCATGGTATGAGAATGAATGCAGGAAGGTTAGTCTACCCTATGATATGGAAGAAGATTTCCCAAAGCTCACCAAGGAGGAATCAATTCAGAAAGAAGATTCAAGCTCAGATGATGATGATACAATAAATCTTGAGGAGTTCAAGGCTTGGAAATCCAAAGGGAAGATGAAGATGAAGCAACTAGAAGATAAACCAGAATCCTCAACTCAAGCAATGAGGAGATCTCAGAGAGAAAAGA
Organism: Ceratopteris richardii; assembly: GCA_020310875.1. Classification (NCBI taxonomy): domain Eukaryota; kingdom Viridiplantae; phylum Streptophyta; class Polypodiopsida; order Polypodiales; family Pteridaceae; genus Ceratopteris; species Ceratopteris richardii. Next base: position 32,389,255 of record CM035417.1, read on the forward strand.
AGAAGCCTATCAGATTTGGTATGACAACATCACTTGTAACTAAACATTCTGTATATCTTGCAAAGGATTTGTTGAATGAAGAACCAGGTACCTATGAAGAAGCAATCACCAAACCAGAGTGGAAAGAAGCTATGGATGAAGAAATGGAAGCTCTCAAGGAGAGTGATACTTGGGACTTGGTACCCAAGAAGGACTCTATGAAGGTGATAGGATCCAGATGGATCTACAAGCTAAAGAGGAATTCAGATGGAACAATAAAGAGATACAAAGCTAGGTTGGTAGCCAAGGGTTTTGCACAAACCCAAGGCATTGATTATGAGGAGACATTTTCTCCTGTGGCCAAGATGCCAACTATCAAAATATTGGTGAGTGTAGCTGCATCAAAAAATTGGAACATGTACCAATTAGATGTCAAGAATGCTTTCTTGAATGGATGGATATCTGAAGAAGTCTACATGTCACAACCACCTGGCTATGAAGACCCCAAGAAGGTAAATTATGTTTGTAAATTGAAGAAGGCTCTATATGGATTGAAGCAGGCACCTAGAGCATGGAATTACAGGTTGACAACCTACCTCCTAGATCAAGGATTTATGATGAGTAAAGCAGACACCTCTCTATTCATAAAGAGAAGTAGTACAGAGGTAATCTACTTGTGTGTTTATGTTGATGACATCATCATTACAGGTAATGATGTCAATGGGATTAGACACATCAAAGGACAGATGATGAAGGAGTTCAAGATCAATGATCTTGGATTATTGAAGTATTTCTTAGGTCTTGAGTTAGTCTACACCAACTCAGGTATATATATCACTCAAAAGAAGTATGTGCAGGATATGGTCAAAAAGTTTGGCTTGCAGGATGCTAAAGTATCTACTACTCCAATGGAGGTCAACCTAAAGCTAAGTGCTCATGAGTAGAAGAAGTCCAAGACATCACAGGATACCAAAGTATGGTAGGTAGTTTGAAACTATGCTACCTTGACAAGAATTGACATAGCATATGGAGTAAGTGTGCTTAGTCAATTCATGCACCAAACCAAGGGTACCTCACCTAGAGGCAGCAAAGAAGATCTTGAAGTATTTGAAGGGAACTGAGAATCATGGTTTGTACTTTCCATATACATCAGATATTGATATTAAAGTTACTCAGATGCAGATTGGGCAGGATGCAAGGATGATAGGAGGAGCACATCTGGTTACATTTGTTTTGCAGGAGATAAGCCTATTTCTTGGTCAGCCAAGAAACAACCTACAGTGGCATTGTCATCCACTGAAGCAGAGTATAGAGGGCTTGCCAATGCCACTCAAGAAGCTATCTGGTTGAAGCTTTTATATACAGAGTTAGTTCTATACACTAGACCTCCAATCATATTTGGAGATAACACTAGCTCTCTTCACCTTGCAGCTAACCCAATATATCATGCTAGAACCAAACACATAGAGGTTCATTACCACTATGTGAGAGAAAAGTTGCTTAGCAAAGATATTCAATTGACATATGTGTCTACTAATATGCAATGTGCAGATTTACTTACAAAGGCATTGGATGGAAACAAGCTATGCATATTTAAATCCATGATTGGATTGCAGGATGTGATTGAAGAACTAAAGATGAAGACTTGAGCCAAAGTGTTTGGCTTGAGGGGGAGCTGTTGGTGCATTTCAAGCCTTCACACATTGGCTTGGAACCTTAGAAGAGTAGCTTGGACAAAGTTCATCAAGGCTTCACTTCAAGGAAATGGCATAGGAACCCATACCTATGATTTATTACTTTTACTCATTGTAAAAGTCTATATGACTTGGCATTTACATGTAAACACTTTACTCACTTACCTACTTGATTAGTCGTGGAATTTGAAAGGTGTAATTGGAGAGAATATCTCCATACTTTTAGAGGAGAGATTCTTGGAGCCTTAGTTTGAATTTGAAATTCAAATTAACTTCCAACTCCTATAAAAGTGAAGGAAAAAACTCGCGGGTATGTTAGTCCATTCTAGCTCATCTCCCGAGGCATTTTTTCATTGTAACTCATTGTGTGTGAGTGCTACTTCATAGCCAACACCACAATACCTCAATTAGCTATGCTTGTCAAGCTAATGAGATTGTACAAACACATTAATCAATAGAAGTATACATTCATCATCTCTGTTTTGTCTGAGTCATCTTCTCCAAGTCTGTCAACTTCTGAGGAGCATATCTCAAGATCTACTGAACCAAATCAAGTGATTCAAAGCACATTGGAACCAGCTCTAAGCATACTACATGCCTACAAAATCTCAAGGCCAAAGGATCAGCCATCTCGGAGAAATCTCGATCGAAGTGCACACTGGTATGTGTCTGCAGAGTTCCTAAAATATCGGGGGTAACCATAAGTTTGCTAAATCAATTTCTCTGGATGTGGTTTATCATTTCTTCTCATTTCACTTGCAAATGGTAGCTTATTAAGTTACTTTAATTCCCCCAAAAGGAATTAGATCAATTGTTAGTGTGCTGGTCACACTGAGTGAAAGTCTGAGCAGGTGTCACTACAGAAATAAAAAAGTTTTCTTGATTTTGAAGTGCCAAGTTATCTGTTTTGATTTGGTCATTACACATATCATTTGCAAAGTACATATATGGTTTCTTTGTGCCATTTGGAAGCTAAGCAAGTGTACTAAGCATATCTGAAGCTAAAGGGCACTGAAGCAAAGCAGGTCTAGCAGCTTCAACTCATTCTTGAGTGCATCCAACCATCACTCCCAACACAATATGTTTAGTTCTAGCATGGAAAATTGGATTGGCATCCAAGTGAATGGAACTCATGTTATCACCAAAAATATTTGAGTTCCAACCTCCAATCCAAGATCTGTAAATAGTGTCTTCATCTACATTGCTTCTTGAGTAGCTATAACACGACCTCTGTATTCACTTCTGTAGAAGAGAGAGAAATTATAGGTTGCTTTTTTAGATGACCATGAAACAAGTTTTGACCCTGCAAAAGCAAGTTTTCTTGAGGTACTCCTTCTGTCTTCCTTGGAGCCAGCCCAATCTGCATCAAAGAACAACTTTAAACCTAGATTAGATACATAAGGGTAATATAACCCTTGATTTATGGTCCCCTTGAGATATGTGAGTATCCTCTTGGCAGCATACATCTGAGGTTTCTTGGGTGTGTGCATAAATGGACTTGGCACACTCACACTATAACATATATCTACTCTTGTCAATGTGGCATAGTTTAAACTACCCACAAGGCTTTGATAACTTGTGACATTTTCTATGACTTCACCTTCATGTGAATTTAATTTGTGATTGACTTCCATTGGAGTGCCTACAATCTTACAATCTTGCATCTTGAACTTTGTTAACAAGTCTTTGATATACTTCCTTTGAGTAAGGAATAAACCATGATCTTTGTAAACTAAAGTTCCAATCCTAGGAAGTATGTAAGTGAGCCCAAGTCAATTATCTTAAACTCTTCTTTCATCTAATCCTTGATCTTCTTTATTCCTTCTGCATTATTTCCTATAAGTATAATATCATCCACATACACACATAAATAGATGGCTTCATGATTACTCTTTTTGATAAAGAGTGATGGATATGCCTTGTTAGGTTGAAATCCTTTATCCTGCAAGAAGGTAACAAGTTTGTGATTCCAAGCTCTTCGAGCTTATTTGAGTATGTATAGAGCTTTATTAAGTTTACACACATAATCATGATATACTTGATTCTCAAACCCAGGTGGTTGTGCCATATACACTTCTTCTGTTATCCATCCATTAAGAAATGCATTTTTTACATCCAATTGAAGTATCTTCCAATTCTTGGAAGAAGCAATACTAAGTAGAACTCTGATTGTAGGCATCTTTGCCACAGGAGAAAAATTTTCTTCATAATCAATTCCCTGAGTTTGTGCAAAGCCCTTTGCCACAAGCCTTACCTTATACCTGTTAATGGGACCATCAAATTCTTTTTAGTTTGTAAATCCATCTTGAACCTATTACTTTCATAGATGAAGTCTTGGGAACCAATTCCCAAGTGTTGTTTTCCTTAAGTGCTTCAATTTCCTCTTCCATTGCATGCTTCCATTCTGATTTCTCTTTGGCTTTCTCAAATGTTGAGGGTTCTTCTTGACTTAGATCCTGTGCTAAGTAAATTGAGTGTTTAGTAACAAGAGAAGTTTCATATCCATACCTCTCTAGTTTCCTTTTCTCCCTCATAGATCTTCTTAGACCATGATGTGATGATTCTACCTCTTGTCCAAGCTCCTGCACTTTAGCTTTACCTTTAGACTTCCATATTTTGAATCTTTCAATCTGAGATACTTCATCATCTTCTGAGATATCCTGCTTTTCCACTTTAGGAGGGTTTTCCTTGATAAGCTTTGGAAAATTTTCTTCAATGTCATAAGGTAAGTTGACTTTCCTGTATGAATCTTCATACAAAGAACTATTCTGATCAAACACTACATCTCTACTCACCAAAAAAACCTTTGTTGTTTGGATTTTATAGTTTGTAGCCTTTTTTATTGTTGTCATAATGAATACACACCTTTCTACTTTTGGATCCATCTTCCCTCTAATGTGTGAAGGAACATGAGCATAAGCAATACATACAAAAAACCTTGCAATGATCCAAGCTTGGGCTTCTTCCATTCCAAGCCTCATATGGTGTCATGCCATCTAGTGACTTTGAAGGTAACATGTTAATCAAATAAGTGGTTGTAGATACAACCTCATCCCATAAATAACTAAGTAATTTTTTTTCATTTAACATGGACCTTGCAGTTTCAACAATTATCCTATTTCTTCTCTCTACTACTCCATTTTGCTTTGGAGTGTACCTTGTAGTAACTTCTCTAATGATTCCCCTTTCTTGAAGGAAACAATCAAATTCATGGGATAAATATTCTCCGCCTCCATATGACCTTAGCCTTTTTAGTGTTTTACCTATTTGGTTCTCCATAAGAGCTAAATAATTTTTGAAGCATGAAAAAACTTTGTCCTTGTGATTCATAAAATATAGGATAGTCCATCTACTGCAATCATCAATGAAGGAAACATAATACCTTGATCTCGATATTGAAGCATCCTTGCTAGGTCCCCATACATCAGTATGAACCAAGTCCAACAGATCTCCATGCATATATCCTTTCTTCATGAATGGTAACTTGTGAGATTTTCCAAAGTGACATGCACTACATTTATAAACCATCTTTTGCTTTGACAAATTAGGGAGTCCAAGTACACTTTGGTCCCTACATATTTGCTTTAATTATCTTTCACTAATATGTGCTAACCTCTTGTGCCATACTTCCAATTTTGTGAGTGTCTGACTACCATAATTAAAGACAGCAATGTTCCTTGTGTCTTGTAATTCAAATGTCAATAATCTACTTTTCTTTTCACCCTTTGCGATCCTCTTGAATCCTTGAGTTGGATCTTCAACAAATGCTCCTCCTTTTGTGAACCTGACTTGTAAGCCTTTCTCCACAATCTACCCTACACTTATCAAATTCTTTGTGATGGTAGGGACATAGAGTACCTTGCTAAGTAAGTTGATATTTCCATCAGGTGCTTTTACATTTCCTATCTTCTCCACATGGTGCCTTTTGTGTCATCACCTGCATGTACTTCATGCTTGTTCCTTGGATCTTCTAAATCTGATAGGAGGGCCACATTTCCTACCACATGATCGGAATAACCTAAATCTATGTAGAAAACATGTTCATCATATTTACCTTGAGACATTGTCATATTCATGAGTATTAGTGAGTCTTCTTGATTTGAGTCTTCTGTGAAAATATTGTAATCTCTTCTCCCTTTGTATCCTCCTTGGTAGGCTGGATTGTTGTACTTGTGATTGCCATGGAAATTGTTGAACCTTCCTCTTGAGTAGCCATAACCTTCTCTATTGTAGCAACTGCCTCTTTGATTCTTGGAGTTCCTAAATCAATTCTCAGTTGTATGATTGGTTAATCCACAAATAGAACAAGGATTAGATTCTTGGGGTCTCCCGCTGCCTTGTCTTCCTCCTTTGCCTCTACCTCTACCATGTCTTCCTCTACTTGCATAGTTAGCTTGATGTGTACTTGCTTCCTCATCCACTTTCTTTCCTTTCCCTTTGTTGTCTTTGGCTTCATTTTTATCAATGTACAAAGCAAAAGATTGATTACCTTTGGAACCTTCTCCATTCTTCATAAGCTTGGCATTTTGAGTAAGTAGTTGTCCCATGAGTGTATTGAAATCTAGTACATGCATATCCATGTACAAATCCATTGTTGTTGTAAAGGCTTCCCACTTGTCATCTACCTTCAATCCATTGATGACTTTCCCTACAGTTTGTTCTTCATCTATCACTTCACCAATGCTTCCCAATTGATCAGCAATGTCTTCGATCTTTGTGGCAAAATCAGTCACATTTTGCTTGGAATATTTCTTGAGGGTTGTGAACTCCCACCATAGTTGATTCTTTCTGGCCTTTGTGCTTGAAGAGAAGAAAGCCTCAAGTGCATTCCACACTTCCTCAGATGTTTTATAACTTCAAATGTGAGGCAACAAAAAATATGAGATAGAGTTGAGGAGATAAGACCTTGCAAGTGCATCCTTGGAACACCATGTGCTTAATGTTTCCTGCTCTTCTTGTGTAGGTTGATTTTTATTTCTTAAACTAGGCATAACTTCATCTCTAGCTACATAACCATATAAATTTCTACCTCGAAGATAAGCTTCCATCCTTAATGATCAAGCTGCATAGTTACCTCTTTCCAATTTGTCAATTGATGAAGGGAATCCATCTGCCATGTTGTCCAACATTGCTCTGATACCATTGTAAAGAGATGGATTGATACTTGATGAAGATGAATTGGTCTGGGCCCTTTTAGCTTTCCAATGGATGTATTAGACACCCTATGTATCTTGGAAGATCACTCTCAAAAAGATAAATCAAAATAGATGAGTTTGATTAAAAGTCAACTAGGCAAGACTTTCTATTTTTCAAGGATGACATTCAATATTTTACTTAGTGCTAATTTGCTGATCAAAATTGACCCGAGAGCTTTTAGAGGGATCTCATTAGAAAGAAAGCAACCTATTAGAAGTTATTTCACTGAAAATGATTGATTATATGATGAGCAATTAATTTAGCAATCCACCTATGTAATATGACTTTTCAAGAAGCAGAGGATGTAAATACACAGTGAAGCTCTAATGAACATTACTCATAGTTCATAGATCTATATGAAACAAAACTTTGTAATCTAAAAGAAGACTTAAAAAGCTACCATTAACAAGTTAAAGTATTGAAAACGATAGAGTATGCTGAGAGAAATCCTTTCTACAATCTGATTGAAAAATGGAAGACTATGATAGAGAGCAATATATTCACATAGGCATGAAGATATGGTTATAGTTGATCATGAAATCAAATGTGTATTGAGTGATAATTACAATGAACTTACTGGATTTGTGGAGTTCTTTTCCTACTCATAAAGTGGATTCAACCACTTTGATTCTCCAACTTTTACATAAGGTAAATTCTCAAAGAGTTACAAGAGTGAGTTCACAAGAGAACTCTTCATTACTTCAATTATTTTCTTCATGACTGCATAATTGTGTGATACTCAATCCATCATAGGCTTGTCAAGAATTTTCTCCAACAAATCACACATGTGGGTACCCAAGGCACTCTTACATGCACAAAGCCCTATAATCACCCTCACAAGAAAATTCACAACAAAGGAGCCAAGGAGAGGCAAGGGTGAGAATCAAGCATAGAGATCAAAAGAAGATCAACTCACCACTTTGGCAATAGTAAGAAGAAAATCATCAAGGGTATGGGTTTGGAAGCCAAAAGCACCGATAGTCCCCATAGACCCAAAGAGCTAACCAAAAGAGATACACAATTTAAGAAACCATTCAAGGAGGAAGAGGCCACAAGTGATCTGTATGCAGCTGAACACTATTCTAAAATGGGTCCCTATATAGAGGAATGATTTTTTGTCAGTCAAACATTGATTGATTGAATCAACTTCTACAAGTAAAATCTAAAGCCTCGACATGCAAAAACCATGTGCTCCTTGCACAACCCTATCTTTTGCACCATTTGGGTCATGCATTTCCAAAGTATGCATTAATATAGGGCCACATTACACGAGCGTGCATAGGCACATTTGAGAGTCCCATGCACAAGAGAACATTGACATATGTCATCTATTTTTATTGATATTAACCTCTTTCTTCTTGTTTTGTGACATTTCTATTAAAAAAAAAGACAAGGAGAAGAAAGCAAAAAGAAAAAAAAAGAGAGAAGAAGGACCAGGACCATGCACTCAAAGAAATTTATCAGTGAATGATCAACAAGGACATCCATCAACAATGGAAGAGATGGTCATGTTCAATCACCATGATGGGAGTACAACACGAAGATCTAAACATCGGCCGACCTTTCACATTGGTAAGAATCCCATACTTTGGCAACACTATAACAATGATACATTAGAAAACCTCTTTGTCAGCATACCCTTGAGCACTCAAATCAAGACCCAATTTTTTGCAGCATAGTTCTTACGATGCATTCCCCAAGGAAGCATGCATAGGGCCACATTACAAGGCCATGCACAAGGCACATATTTTCTTCAACCCATGCACGAACACACTTACCCATCATCCATTATGGGTTACGAGTACTTGGCATGACTAATATGAACATCATCTTTGAAAGATCTAGAGGACATCAATGGGACAACATCAATACCTAGGAAGCAATTTGAAGCCAGAAGCTACTCACAATCACCATGGACAACCTCTTTTGAGAAGTTAGCAATTTTTGAAATCTCATAAATACATAATCATCATGTTGGAATCCAAGGAAGCAGTATATACAAAGGGATAAAAAACTATCAAGGCTAGGTGTGACAACATGAAGAGTAGGGCAACCAACTTAGCTAAATTTGGAAGACACATAACTCTTTTCAATTCGTGATGGACACTACCTCTCAAAGTACCACATCAAATACCCACTACAACAAGGGTCTCTCAAGGATGACAAACTCAAAGGGGGGGGGGGTGTTAGCATTCAAGGTTAGGAATGAGGTGCAAGAACATATCGAAGAAGTGGACACACAAGAAGAAGGAGCAAGTAGGGAGTTCCAAGGAGTGTATGTCAAATTTTCAAAAGAAACCCCTATAGAAAGAATGATTTTGATCACTAAAACCATTGTAAATATCATTTCACCTTTCTATAGCTCCATTTTGTGCAAGTTGAGGAGTTCTCAAGCTTGAGGAGCATTAGAACTATCTACATATAAATTTTCATAATTTTTAGAGTCCGTTTGAGCCCCCAAATAAGCCTTGGAACCTAATTATAACTAGGCCAAACACTAGGTCTGGACAGGGCCAAAACTAGTCCAAAAACTATAAAAAGAGCTAGAGAGCTCATTTTTGAGGTTAGCTTCTTAGTAGTTTGTGAGAGATTTGAGCTTTTGTAAGAGAATTCTTTGCAATAGAAATCTTTCCATTGTTCCTCTCTTTGATCTTGCCTTGCGTGCATGTGTGTGTGTGTGTATGTGTGTGCATGCTAGTGTGCTTCTCACTCACACATTTGTGCCTTTACATGCTCACGTTCTTCATACCAGCCCTCAAATCTTTGCAAATTGAAAAGTAAAGGAGGTGGTACTCATGCTTGAGCTACAAATGCCATTTCTTCATCCATCACCTGAACCCATTTCTTCACCTTTGATGCTTCTTTATAAGTTGTTGGTTCTTGCTCCTCAAGAAATTTTGCCATATAGCTTCAAGAGAAAATTTATGCGGTTGCCTTCTTTCTCTTACTGGATACCTTGATTGAATTCTTGTTCTATCATGGTTTTCTTTCCTTTGAGATTGGGTTCTTCTTGATGTAGAACCTTCACTTTCTTCTTCATGTGACTCAATGTTCTTTAAAAGTAAATCTATAGTTTTCTTTGTCTTTTGATTGGGGGCAGTTACCTCTTCATGTGTAATTTGACTTTTTGGTGAGGTTGGAGAACTTGGATCTTCTTCATGACTTCTTGTAATTTCTTATTCATCTCCATGGATTTCATGCTTATAACAAGATTTATCTTCATGAAAAACAACATCTCTTGAAACAATTACCTCTCCAGCATCTAGGTTGACATATTTATATTGTTGAGATATCAAGCTCAACATGTGATGATCCAGGATGACACGTATCAGTTTTTCATTTCTTTGACATGTATAGTGGTCACGTCGATACATGTCAGGGATACTTCATTGAGCTTACTATATTTATCTACCAAGAGTGATGGCACATTTGTTTCTTGCCAGCTCACTCATTCATGGACATTAGGATTTTCCCCATGTACTTTTTTTATATATGGCACTTGTATTGTTGTTTTTTAGGTCATTCTTGTACATTCCTTTTATGTAATAAGAAGAAGAAGAAGAAGATCATTCTTCCTTGCCTCAATCTGTGTGTGTGTGCTTCTCTTTGATTGTGAGAGTGTGTGTGAGCTCTCTTCCTTATCTCTTTCCTCGTGACATGGTATCAGAGCTAGTGTGTGTTAGTATATGATCAATGTCTACCCCTCATAATTGTATGCACATTTTGTAAGGCCTCCATTATGAGGAGAATCCAGGCTTGTATTACCCAATTGATGGGAATCCCAACTTGCATGTTGGATGAAGGTCATATTGGACCAAGTAAGGTATTGTAAGGAAAGGGAGTTACCAAGGTCCCCAATTGTGGGTCCCAGGCAGTGGTGAGTAGCCCCGACTTGGGGGGTCCCAAGGGGGGCAGCGAGAATACTCCATGGAATATTCCCTCTTGAAGTCAAAAATCATTTATATTTGTTAGGTCGGTTTAACTGACCTAAGCCTTGTATGGCAACTATGCGGCCAGTGCCCGCCCATGCTCTATCGCCCATGTATAGCCATCTGTGGAAGGCTGCCCATTATCCTATATATACATGACTTCTTCACTACCTGAGACATTGAATCGAGCCAACATACCTCTACCTTGTATCTCCCTATCTAGAGTTTTCTAGATCACCATTCAAGCTCTACCTTGAGAGCGCACGAAGGGTCAACACCATCATCTTTGTATTTGTTGTTGATAGAAAATTGTTGAGATTCTCCTATATCTGTTATCTTCTCTATTGCCGCTCTTGTGTTATATTGTGTAACTATTGTCTTACATGGTGTCAGAGTCATAAGGTTCAAATAGCTTGAGAAGTATCACTATTTTAGCCTACTAGGAGACTAGAACATGAGTAGATCATTAGATTGATTACATGATGGATTCATCCTCCAACATTGGTCTTGGTGCTCGAGCTAATGTTAATGTTGCACCTCTTCAAATTCGTCCACCTGCATTCACGAAAGGGAAGCTAGATGGATCCAACTATACACTCTGGAAGTTCAAAATTTTTTCAATTTTGGACTCCTATGAATTACTTGACATTATCATGGGACCAATGGGATTGGATCCAGAGCCTATACCAGTTGAAGATCCGTCAAATTCAAGATTGTTGATTCAATCAGATCCAAATCTTCTACAAGCTTGGAAGAGGAGGAATGCTAATGCATTATGTGCAATTGTCACTAGTGTAAGTGATTTTGTGCTTACTTTAGTTCAACATAATACTAAAGCACATGAGGCTTGGGGCATATTGGCTCGACAATATAAGAATGAGAACCACACTAGGATATAAAATCTAGAAAACGAGTTGTTGGCAAATGAAAAGCATTCTGATTCTGAAAAAGCTGAAGATTTTATCAAACAGATAAAACATCTTCAAGATCAATTGGCTATAGTTGGTGTTGTTATAACACCCAAAGAGCTAGCTCAAATATGTGTGCATATTCTTTTGGCAAAGTATGATGGATTAGTAACAACCCTTAACACTCAGGTAAGACCACCTCCCCTTACATTTGAAGAGTTTTGTGCCATGCTTTTAGAAGAGGAGATGTGGTTGAAGAATCAGCAAAGAAACATGTATGTGAAGGTTGTATTTTGGGCAAATGCAGTGTTCCTCATTTCCAAAAGATGGTTCAGTTCAGGCTACTCAGAAATTGCAACTTGTTCATAGTATAGGACCCTCTTTTGGAGATTATCTTTACTTTGTGACTTTCATTAATGACTTTTCTAGGCATGCATGGGTATATCCACTCAAAGCAAAGTCTGAAGTGTTTATGTGATTCTAAGAGTTTCTGGTTTTTGGCTGAAAATATGTCAGCATGTAAAATGGGAACCCTCCATTCAGATCGAGGGGGGGAATATATGTCTGCTGATTTTAATGCATTTCTGGCTGAACATGGGATAAAACACCAGTGTACAGTGCCATATACACCTCAACTGAACGGAAGAACAGGTCACTCATGGAGATGGCGAGGTGCATGGTCAAGAATCGGGCCTTACCACATAGTTTTTTGGCTTGAGGTTGTTATGTGTGCAGCATATGTACTTAACAGGTATCCCACTAAAGCACTATAGTCTATCACTCCATATGAGGCTTGGCATGATCGCAAGCCATCTGTTGCTCATCTGCATGTTTTTGGTTGTCTGGCATATGCATTAGTGCGTGAACAACATCGCAAAAAATTGGATGATAAAGTAGTAAAATGTATTTTTGTTGGGTACAGTTCTGAAAGTAAAGGCTATCATCTGTATCATACACAAACTAAACGCATTCTGGTTAGCTGTGATGTTGTTTTTTTGGAAGATGCTATTCAACCATTGCTTTCATGTACTAAGGAGACATCTAATAGCTCCAAAGACATGTATGATACTTTTTTGCCCCTTTTTATAGGTGGACAGTCTAGTGTTGGTCCTAATGAGGCAACTTCTCAGCCTTTGCAAGTTTCATGTGATGATGTAGATCATTCCATTTCTGATGCAGATTTACATGATGCACTTGTTGATGAGAGAGTTGATATTGAGCACGCAAAAACTATGCCAAAATGGATGGTGCAAACTTTACGTGATAGCAAATTAGATGCACCTCTGTCATATCATACTCAATCAAGCTCTCATAGTGCCTCGTTTGCATCAGATTGCCATTCTATGGCTGGCTCTACTCTATGTGATGAGACTGAACCTATTTCATTTGGTGAAGGACAAAATTCTGAACATTTGATGGCTGCAATGCAATCTGAATATGATTTTATAATGAAGAATGGTACTTGGTCTTTATGTGACTTGCCTCCTAACAAGAAGGCCATTGACACAAAGTGGGTATACAAGCTGAAGCGTAAACTTGATGGAACAGTTGATAGGTATAAGGCTAGGCTTGTTGCAAAGGGTTATGCACAGGAAAGAGGCATTGATTTTGATGAGACCTTTGCACCTACCTTTCGAATGACTATTGTTCATAACATTTGTGCACTTGCAGCTCGTCATGGTTGGAATGTACATCATTTGCATATCAAAATAGCATTTCTGAATGGTGACTTGCATGAAGAAGTGTATTTTTTTCAGTCCCATAGCTTTGTGCAAAAAGGGCATGAGAACCAAGTGTGCAGGTTAAAGAAGGCATTATATGGTTTAAAGCAAGCACCATGTGCTTGGTATGAAAAGATACATGCTTATCTAATTGCACATGGTTTTGAGAAAAGTCTATCTGAAAGCACCTTATATGTTAAGCGTGCTAATGATGTACTTCTGATCATTGTGGTTTATGTTGATGACATGCTGCTCATTGGTCCTTGATTTTAAGGTTGATTTGCATGCCTCATTTGAGATGTCTAATTTGGGGCATTTGCATCACTATTTGGGAATTCAATTTATGCACGTTGATGGTGGAATGGCTTTGTGTCAAACGAAATATATTGACATATTACTGTAGCATTTTGGCCTTGAAGACTGTAAGCCTATTGCCACTCCTATGGAAACAGGTTTACAACGGAGTCTTCATGATTCTGGAGATGCTTTTGATGTTGTTCTCTATCAGCAGGCTGTTGGATGCTTGATTTACTTATACATTACTTAGCTAGATATTCTGTTTGTTGTATCATAGATGAGCAGGTTTATGCATTGCCTAGGAGTCAAGCATTGGTAGGTGGTTAAGCGCATCTTTCGCTACTTGAGTGGTATCTAGCTACATGGTTTTTTTTATCCCAAGGGGGGATCACTACCACCAAATTTGCATGCTTTTTCTGACTCTAATTGGGTTGGTTGCTATGACACTCGTGTGTCCACTAGTGGTTTTTGCTTCATGCTTGGTAGCTCATGCATATCTTGGCTGAGTAAGAAGCAACCTACTGTGGCCACTTCCAGTTGTGAGGCTGAATATAGGGAAGCTTTCATAGCGATTGTTGAGTGTGTGTGGCTCAGATGCCTTATGGCTGATTTGGGTGTTTGTCAGTCTTCTGCCACCACCATATTCACTGATAGTCAGAGCGCATTGCAGTTGCGAGGAACCATGTGTTCCATGCTCGCACTAAGCACATTGAGGTGCATTATCATTATGTCAGGGAGATCTTCTCTGCTGGGGAGATGAGCTTGGCATATGTGCCCATGCAGTAGAACATTGTAGACCTTTTCACGAAGGCTCTACCTAGGGAGAAGTTTGAAGCTTTCTGCAAAGCTTCGGGCTTACTTCCTTTTGTGGATTGATTCCACATAGCTTGGCACTTCCTTATACATGAGTGCCAGATCCTTGTTCACTGCATCACTCCCAAGGGGTATTTGTTGATATATTTAGGTAGTGATGTGTGTGAACACACTAGGACTGTTGGGGCACTTTTTTCCCTCTTAGGAGGTTTTTTTTTCCCCCGGCTTGTATATACGACTATTGCCCTAATGGGCTACTTATCTTTGTACATTCTCTAGTAATACATTCAGTATTGTGTGTTGAGCTCCAAGCTTCTTCTTCTTCCTTGTGTTGTTTGCGTGCTTCTCCAGACGTCTAACTCCAACAGATTGCAGAAAGAAGCAAGCTTATGAATGAAACGAGACTATAAAATCATCTTGAAATAATAAAGAATCTGCAAACAACAAAGAGCTCGAACTATGGGTAGCTATTGTAGAGATATGCTCATCCACTCAAGCGCATGTTGATGAACCACGGATTTTAGATAGTGGAGCTTCTCTCCATATGACCAACAAAAAGGATTGGTATAGTTCCCTAGTGCCTCCACGGGAATCTGTCATTGTAATGGTGGGAAATGACTCTAAGTTTCTAGCTAAAGAAACTGGAGCCATCTCTTTTATCACTTCTCCAGGTGTTGGAAAAACATTATTTGACATTCTCTATGTACCTACACTTAAAAGAAATTTGTTGTAGTTTCTTCAATAACAGATCATGGACTTGAAGTTCACTTCAATAAAAGTGGTGTAGAAATCATGGATTCATGAGATAATGTAGTACATAAAGGCATAAGATGTGATAACTTGTATAAGTTAAGTGGCTTAACTGCTACAAAAGATAAAGATGTAAGCAAGTTATGGCACCAATGATTTGGGCATCTCGGATTTGTAGTTTTGAAGGAGATGCAAAGAACAGGGATGGTTGCTCATTTGCCTGCATTTCCTGAGTTGCAGGAACCTTGTGAAGCTTGCATGATGGGCAAGCAACAATGAAAGGCATTTCCATGAGAGACTAGCAATCGATCTCCAACTCCTCTAGAGTTGGTACATGCTAATCTCTATAGTAAAATATCTACACTTGCTTTATAAGGATCTTTCTACTTTTTGTTGTTAGTCGACGATTATAGTAGAAAGATGTGAGTTTATTTCATTTGTGAGAAGGCTGATGCTTTTTAAAAATTTAAAACAGGGCATAAGTATGTGCAAAATGAATCAGGAAAGAAATTGAAGAAATTCAGAGCAGATAGAGGAGGTGAATTCTTGTCAACACAATTCAATAACTACTGTAAAGTCCATGGTGTGAAAAGGCAACTTACCACAGCTCATACACCTCAACAAAATAGCATTGTTGAGCATGGAATATGACAGTAGTTGAAATGCCTCATTTTATGTTAAAGGCTCAAGACATGCATGATTCATTCTGAGCAAAAGTAGTCAATACAGCAGTCTACATCCTCAATCAAAGCTACACAAAAGCACTAAAGGGGGTGAATCCTGATTCAACAAGATCAAAGTTGGATTCAAAAAGCAAAAAGTGTGTCTTCCTAGGATATAGTGAAGAGTCTAAAGCATATAGGTTGTGGGATCCTGAGGCAAGGAAGATTTTTGTCAACCAAGATGTGGTGTTTGATGAACGGCCACACTTAGTAGAAGATAAAGGTAAATCTACTATCTCATCAAACAGAGAAATATCTCACCTTGTGCCTATCAAAAGACAGGTTAAAGTTGAGGAGGAGGAAACATCTAATGGTGAAATTTCCTCAATAAAAAGCCAACCAGTTGTAGCTACACAGCATAAGCCACTACCAAAGTGGGCACAACAGCTCGTTAATGATTGCAATCCACACTTAGATGTATCAGAATCATCCTCAGATGGATTATGAAGATCAAAGAGAATAGAGGAGCAAAGAAGAGCCTCACAACACATTGTTAACATGGATCTAATGCTAGATATCATGGGCTCGAAAAAGAAACCTACCACCATTGAAGAAGCCCTTGATGATCCAAGTTGGAGAGTGACAATGCAGTCTGAGTATGATAGTATACTCAAAAATGATACATGGGATCTAGTCGACTTACCGCCAAAGAAGAAGGTAATAGGTACTAAATGGATTTGGAAAACTAAGTATAAATCAAATGGCACATTAGAAAAGTATAAGGCAAGATTAGTTGCACATGGTTTTTCACAAATCAAAGGATTTGATGTTCAAGAAACTTTTGCACCAACAGCACACATGACAACTATTTAGATGGTACCTGTAGTAGCTGCACAAAGGCCTGGCCTATTTTTCATATGGATGTCAAATTTTCATTTTTGAATGTTCACCTCAAAGAGGAGGTATATGTATCTCAACCACCGGGTTTTGAGGTGCCCAATTCAGAAAATAAAGTTTGCAAGTTGAAGAAAACTTTGTATGAACTTAAGCAAGCACCACAGGCTTGGTACCAATGGATAGATAATTTTTTCAAAAATATGGGTTTTGAAAGAAGTACTTCTGATGCTAACTTGTATGTAAAAAAAAGGGATAGCAAGCTAGTTGTTTTCATTGTATATGTAGATGATTTGATCATTACAAGAGATCATCAGGAACTCATCGATCAAACGATCAGCTTGGGAACTGAGTTTGAAATGAGAGACTTAGGTCTACTCCATTTTTGTTTGGGAATTGAAGTATGTCAAAGAAAGGATGGAATTTTCATCTCACAACAAAAATATGCCAAAGAAATTCTCAAGGCATTTGGAATGATGGAGTGCAAACCAACTAGCACTCTTATGGAGCTAAATCATAAGCTATCTATGGATGATAACATGCTTGATGTAGATGTTAAGAAGTATAGAAAGCTTGTTGGAAGTCTTATTTTTTTGTGCAACACTAGACCAGACATTTTCTATGTTCTCATACAAAGCTTTCTTTTCTTCATCCATTGATTTAAACCATTTCTTTACCTTTGATGCTTCTTTAAAAGTTGTTGGTTCCTGTTCCTCAAGAAGTTTTCCCATATAAGCTTCATGAGAAAATCTTTGTGGTTGCCTTCTTTCTCTTATTGGATACCTTGATTGACTTCTTGTCCTACCATGTTTTTCTCGCCTTCGAGTTTGAGTTCTTCTTGACGTAGAACCTTCACTTTCTTCTTCCTAAGACTCAATTTCTTTGAAATCAAATCAATAATTTTCTTCAACTTTTGATTGGGGGAGTTATCTCTTCATGTGTAATTTGAATTTCTGGTGAGCTCAGAGAACTTGGCTCTTCTTCATGAATTCTTGTAGTTTCTTCTTCATCTACCTGCACTTGATGCTTATACCAAGATTTATCTTCATGGAAAATAACATCTCTTGAAACAATTACCTCTCTCGTGTCTGGGTTTAAACATCTATATCCTGGTTGCCCTTCTGCCATACCAATAAAAACCATTTTTTGAGTCCTTGGATCCAACTTTGACCTCAACTGTTGTGGAACATGAAGAGGACATATGCTTCCAAAAATTCTACAATTAGAATATCTGGTTTTGATCCATAAAACAATTCATAAGGTGCTTTTTGTACATGACTTTGAGTAGGTGGTAACCTATTCATCACATAAACTGCCATATTGCATGCTTCGGCACAAAAAGTAAGTGGTAAGTCCTTTTCAATTAACATGCACCTACCCATCTCCAAGATAGACTTGTTTATTCTTTCAGCCACACCATTTTGTTGAGGTGTGTATCTATTTGTAGTCTCCTTTTTTATTCCTTCTTCTTCCAAATATGCAATAAACTCATTAGAAAAATATTCACCTCATTCATCTGATCTCAACCTTCTTATGCTTCGACTTGTTTGATTTTCAAGCAATGATTTAAACTTATTGAACACATCAAACACTTTGGATTTGTATTTCATAAAATAAATGAATGTAAACTTTGAGAACTCATCAATAAATGTTACAAAATATTTACTACCTGCCATGGACTCTTCTTGAGATGGACCCCATACATCAGTATGAATCAAGTCCAAAATACCTCTGCTTTGCAATAGTGCTTTTGTAAAGGACTTTGTACATGTTTTCCAAACTGACAAGCTTCACAAATAAAATCCAAATCTTGTTTAGGTAGCTGTGGTAGACCTTCAACCAAGGATTTCTTTGCAATATCATTCAATCTGCCAACACTCATATGTCCTAATCTTTTATGCCATAAATCCAATTGACTTACTTGAGCCCCATTGACCATTGTATAACCTACATGTAGCTCAAGTGTAAGCACCACCTCCTTTACTTGTCAATCCGCGGAGACGTGAGGACCCGTATGAAGACCACGAGCAAGTGAAGGCACAAGTGCGTGAGTGAAAGCACACAAACATGCACACACATACACACACACGCGCATAAAGTAAGATCAAAGAGAGGAACAATGGAAAGCTTAGATTTGCAAAAGAGTTCTCTTACCAAAGTTCTATTCTCTAACAAGCTAACCCCAAAAATGAGCTCTCTAGCTCTTTTTATAGTTTTTTGACTAGTTTTGGCCCTGTCCAGACCTAGTGTCCGGCCTAGTTAAAAATTAGGTTCCAGGGCTTATTTGAGGGCTCAAACGAAGTCTAAAAATTATGAAAATTGGTACGATGGTACTTCTAATACTCCTCAAGCTCGAGGACTCCTCGGCTTGAACAAAATGGAGTTACTAAAAATAGATAATGGTATTTACAATGGTTTTTAGTGATGAAAATCACTATTTTTGTAGGGGATTCTTTTGAAAATTTGACATACACTTCTTGGAGCTCCCTACTTGCTCCCTTTCCTTGTGTGTCCACCTTTTGATGTGCTTCCATGCTTTGTCCTTGACTTTGAGCTTCAACACTCCCCCCCCGCTCGAGTCTGTCGTCCCTGACAGACCCTTGTTGGAAGGGCTGTTCTATGTAGTGCTTTGAGAGGTGGTGTCCATCCGTTGTATGAGCTGGTTCCTTGGATTCCAGCAAGAATGTGTCGTTGTGAGCTTTCAAAACTGCAAGTTGCTCAAAAGAGGTTGTCAAGAGTGATTTGGAGCAACTACTGGCTTCAATTTGCTTCCGAGATATGGATGTTGTTCCCATGACGTCCGCTAGCTCTTCCAAAGATGATGTTGAGAGCAGTCATGCCAACTACTCATAACCCATAATGAATGATGGGTAAGTGTGTTCGTGCCTGGGTTGAAAAAAGTATGTGCCTTGTGCACGACCTTGTAATGTAGCCCTACGCATGCTTACTTGGAAAATGCATTGGAAGAAGTATGGTGCAAAAATTGCGGGTCTTGAGCTAAGTGCTCAAGGGTATGCTGACGAAGAGGTTTCTTAAACTATCATGGTTATGGTGTTTCCAGAGTAAAGATACTTACCATGGAGAAGGTTGATGGATGTTTGTCTCTTCGTGTTGTACACTCGGCCTTTGGGATGGAACATTGTTGATGAATGTCCATGTTGATTGTCCACTGATGAGATCTTTTGAGTGGTGGATCCTCTCTCCTCTTTTCAAAGCAACATTTGTCAAATATTGAGAATTGAATTGCTTCATATTCCTTGGCAAGCAACATCGGGTAACTACACCAAGCTGAGTTTCACATATTCTCTTTAGCTCACCATATGCAGGAGTCTTCTCCTCAAGAACTACCTTTTGCAGATATCTCCTTGGATGCTCTGGTACATGAAGTAGTTAAGCATCACTCAAGTTGCGGGCCTTCAAGCTCTTCATTCCTACCATGGTAAGAGAAAATCATAGTTGTAGATGCCATGTTCATGCCAAATGCTTGTCATCTACCAGATAAGGCAGCAATAATCTCACTGCTGGCCGAGACACACTTCTATCCAAATTGATAAATGCCTAGTAATCAACAGTTCCACCTTCAACTAAGCATGACTCATTCATGTTTCATAAGCAAAACCTGGGAACAAGCTCTCTCCCACTTTTCTTTCTCCCTTTTTTTTTTTTTTTTTTTTTGAGGAAAAGGATATCACAAAACAAGAACACAAAAGTTAGTATCAATAGAAATGTTTGACATATGTCACTGTGCTCTTGTGCATGGGATTCTCAAGTGTGTCTATGCCCGGCCATGTAATGTGGCCCTATATTAATGCATACTTTGGAAATGCATGACCTGAATGGTGCAAAAGACAGGGTTGTGCAAGGAGCACATGGTTGTTGCTCGTTCGAGGCTTTCGATGTTATTTGCGGAGGTTGATGCCGACCTTGGTGGAGGTATCCATTGAGTCTCGAACTGATGTAATCCTCCTTATTGGAGTCCATTTTAGAACATCATTTGGCACTGTAGAGGTCACTTCAGGCGTCTTTCTCTTTGGATGTTTTCTGAACTGTGGTATCCAGTGTGGTTGACGCTTTGGTTCGGTGGAGGCTACTTGCACTTTTTGGCTTCCAAACCCATATCCTTTTTGCATGTCTTCCTACTAATGTTGAAGAGCTGATTTGATCTTCCTTTGGTCTCTGTACGTGGTTCTTACCCTTTTCTCTTTTTGGCTTCTCTGTTGAAACCTTTTGCATGTGGGAGAACAAAGGTTGTTGTGGATGTAGGAGCTTCTTAGGTACCCACATCTGTAATTGCCCTTGTTGAGCTGCAGCTAACTTCTTAGGCACCCAAACTTGTTGGATACCTTGTGATTGAGCTTGTCTGAGCTGCTTCCTTCGTCTTCTGGCCTGGTTGGTGTGCATGGATGGGATTTGTGGGGGCAAGGCTGGTGGTTGCTCTCCTTTGCGTACCCATATCTGCTTCATGCTCGGAACTGCTTTTTTATCGAATGGTGTCTTTCTATTTGATGTAGCAGTTGTCGTGAACGGTTGTGTTTGCTTGTGTGGTGGACTCACTACTGTGGCTACTTGATTCTTTGGAGAAGAAGAAAGATCCACCCGCCTTCGAACCTGGTCTTCCACGATTGACTCCTTCTGCATCATAGAGCATTTGACACATACAACATCTTCTTTCATATGATTAGTCTTGGAAGAACTAAGAGAGTGTGTGGTGCCATGATTTAGGAGCATGCAGTTCTCTAATTCTAATGTAATGCATTGTTCATGTACCCAAACTTGAAGAATTTGACTTCTTAGGTTTAAGTTAACTGCATGGTCATAGATCCAATCTTGACCCAAGACAAGTGGTTCTGTAAGGTTCTCATCTTGACATACTAGCGCTTTGACTTTCATTGGAACATCTTGAAGGTAGATGGGAAGTTCCACCTCGCCCAAACAAGGGGTTTCCACACCTCCCAATCCTATGAGATAAGCTTCTATGGGATTGATGTTCAACCCCAAGTCTTGGCAGTAGGAAAGTCTAACTGCACTACTTGCTGCACCTGAGTCAATCAATGCTTTCACCGTCCTTGCACCCTTCCCTTGTCCTATCTCTATGGTCACAAAGGGTCTTCGGTCAATGACCTGAGAAGTCGCTATGCCTGACTTTTGACACATATCCATGTGATATTTTGGGGCTTTTGAGTTGACTTCTAGGCCTAATCGCCTTAATTTATTTCGCCTAATCGCCTTAACTTATTTCGCCTAATACGCTCTCTGGCCTCTACCTGTGCTTCTTCTCTCACTCTTAACTCTTCATCTTTTCGCTTCTTAGCAGTGTTGAGTCTCATTAGCATATCCTCAGTAAGAGGTTCTTGATATAGCTTGACTCTACAGCCACTAATATAGTTTGGCAAGATATCTCCTTCTAGCGTGGCCAACTGAACTGCACCACTAGTGGAAATTCTATTAATGATCATGGGTCCGTATCCTCTTTTTTCCAACTTACGGGCATGTTGTTTTAGTGTGTATACCAACACTAGATCCCCCTCTTTCAATCCCTTATCCTTGATGTGTGCATCAAAGTATGCCTTTTGCCTCTTCTTTGCAGCGTAGATGCCTGCTGCCGCTCGTAGCCTCGTCTCACCCAAGCGTTCGAGATCAAAGATCCTAGAGGACAATTCATGCCCATTCCACTCATACTCTTGTGCTACTTTTAAGGCAGGGATTAAGAAATCTAATGGTAGCACAGCGTTCTGTCCGAAGACCATCTGAAATGGGTGGCATTGAGTACCGTTTTGTAGGCAACTCGATAAGCCCAAACAGCATGATGAAGTTGTTTGTCCCAATCAGAGCGTTTATTATTTACCAGTTTTGTCAATACGTTACAGAGGATCTTATTGGTACTCTCGGCTTGTCCGTTGGCTTGTGGGTGATAGGGGGCAGATTTCTTATGTATCACCAAGAATTCTTGGAGAAGATTTTCAATGACTTCATTCAAGAAGTGTGTGCCTCTATCGCTCACCAACTCTATTGGTAGTCCATATCTCGTGAACACATTCTCGAATAAGAACTTAGCCGTAGTCTGAGCATCATTCTTTGTTGTGGCTTTGACTTCTACCCACTTTGTAAGGTAATATGTGGCTACAATGATGTACTCTGCATGGGAGTTTCTAGCTGGGGGGTTAATAGGACCTATGAAGTCTATGCCCCACTTCGAAAATGCACGTCCTCCCATCATTGGCCTCAAGGGCATCTCGTCTTTTCTCATTGGATATTGTGCACGTTGGCATGTGTCACATTTCTTCACATAGGTATGTGCGTCCATATGAAGAGTGGGCCACCAAAGTCCTGAGAATAGAATGGTCTTGATCACTCGGTCAGGACCAAAATGTCCACCTGCAACACGCTGTGTGCAGTCTCTAAGACCTTTAAATAGTCTGATTCATGAACGCATAGTCTTAAGTAACCATCTTTGCCTCTTCGGTATAGGTTGTCCCCTACTAAGGCATAGCCTTGAGCCTCTTGCTCCATGCTTCGTCTTCTTGCTAGACTAGCCTCTTTGGTTAATCTTCCCGATCTCATAAACTCTACCAATGGAGCACTCCAATCTGGAATTAATGACACTTGATAAAGGGTCGCATGCTCCACTGGGGGTCTCTCTCTGCACCTTGGACAATTCTTAATCCACTCACGTATTTCTTTGTCCATGCTAGGCCAATACACTCCTAAACGCTTTAGATTCTGCAATGTTCGTTGTTTAGAATAGTGATTTCCTAGCATTCCTTCATGGGCTTGTTGCAACCAACTACTATGTTCATCATCCTCCACACAACAAGCTAATACACCCTCAGTATCTTGTTTGTACATGCTTCCTGCTAATATGTGATATTTTTGTGATTTTACAATTTCTTCTTGTGATGTTTTCACATTCTTATTTGCAGGGCCAAAGGTTAGGACTGGTACCAACTTATTTGCCCATTTAGGAACAACTTCTAAATTGAACAGATAAGCGTCGGGTAATTCGTCAGACACTCCTTGCGGTGACTCTCCTGAAGTGATGCGAGAAAGGTGATTTGCCCGAAGGTGGGTTCTACCTTTCCTGACAACAACTTCAAAGTCATATTCCATTAGTAAGAGGAACCATCTTACTAAGCGTCCAGTATTGCAAGGTTTATTGACCAAATATAACAAAGCTTGATGATCAGTGAAAAACTTGAACTTGTTGGCCAATAAATAGTGTCTAAACTTCTTCACAGCATATACCATGCCTAAGCCCTCTCGCTCAGTTGTGGTATAGTTCCGTTCAGCTACAGTGAGTTGTCTACTAGCATATGCTATGGGCAAATCTAAGTTTCCTTCACTTGTGGGTTGTGCTAGCACACATCCTATGGCATGATTGGATGCATCCACATGGACATGGAATGGTTTATTCCAATCAGGAGTGGTGAGTATTGGTGCCGTGCACAAACGTTTCTTCAGTTCGTTGAAAGAATTCTCACATTCGTCGTTCCACTCAAAATTAGACAACAAGGCATAAAGGGGTCTAGCTATGATTGCATACATGTGGATAAACCTACGGTAGTATCCACAATGGCCCATAAAGGCTTGTACCTCTTTAATATTCCTTGGCCTTGGTAGCTCCGCTATGGCTCGTACCTTATCTTCATCTGTTGAGATTCCATTCTTAGAAACAATATGACCTAAGATTTTACCTTGACGCACCATAAACACACACTTTTCTGGGTTCAGACACACTCGATATTCTCTACACTTGTTGAAAAATTGTCTGAGCTCAGGGATGTGAAACCTTCTTTCTTGGGAATGAGCACATAAATCATCCACATACACTTCTAAGCTCTTTTGCAAGAACTCTTTGAAGACATGACACATGAGCCTTTGGAATGTTGCAGGTGCATTGGTGAGCCCAAATGGCATCACACGAAATGCAAAGATTCCCCACTCTGTAGCAAAAGCTGTTTTGTGTTGATCTTCTGGGGCAATGGCTACTTGATTGTAACCTGAAAATCCATCAAGGAAGCTATAAACTTCCTTGCCTGCAACACGCTCCAATAGGTGTTCTGTGATTGGAAGTGGATAACTATCTCTAATCGTAGCGGCATTAACTTTTTTAAGGTTAATACACACTCGCAACTTCCCGTTCTTCTTGGGTACCACAACAATGGGGGACACCCATTCGGTATGCTCAATCTCATAGATGAATCCAGCTTCAATCAACCTATCAATTTCTTCTTTTATTTTGGCTGCATAGGTATCATTATATGTGTAGGGCTTCTGTTTGGTGGGCTTAGCATCAGCAGTCATGGGGATAGTATGAGAGCAAATTCTTGGATCTACCCCTTTCAAGTCTCTATAGTGCCATGCAAACACATCCTATATTCCCTTAATAGAGCTATGAGCTCCATTTCTTCTCTTGCACTTAGGTCATCTCCTATATATGTGCATCTCTCTTCGTTCTCTTCAATGGTCACTACAATCTTCTTGGTCTTTTCTTTATTATCATATGATTCTCCTATGATGGCCTCTCTCTTAGGCATTCGTACCAAAATTTTGCGGTCGTCAACTTCATATTTCTTGAAGTTTTCTGGTACTTCAAACAATGATTCCTCCTCTTCTTGTTTCACTGCTTTTCTTTTCTTTTTCTTTTGACTACTCTCACTTCCATCCTTTGAGTTTACTGTTTTAATACTTGTGAGAGAGAGGTTCTTCTTCTTTCTGGGTGAACACTCCTATATCTTCTAGATAGTGCTGCTCTGAGTTAAAGCAACTATCCATCACAATAGACTCCAGATCATCGTCATTCTCTTCTTCTTCTATGACATCACTAAGGTCACATTCTTCTAGCAAGGGTTGACACATGAACACTGAGATATCATAACCCTCCTCATC
The DNA here is from genome assembly GCA_020310875.1 of Ceratopteris richardii. Taxonomy (NCBI): domain Eukaryota; kingdom Viridiplantae; phylum Streptophyta; class Polypodiopsida; order Polypodiales; family Pteridaceae; genus Ceratopteris; species Ceratopteris richardii. The sequence goes on from CM035417.1 coordinate 32,414,984, forward strand.
ACAATGAGGTGTCCACTGTTCCTCATTGACAGCAATGTCCATGGTGGCTAAGATTTCTGGCCAGCCATGAGGCTCAAACTCCTCATCTGGAAAGATCATCGGTGTGTAGGCTGGGTCTCTAACTAGTCTATCTCCTAGCGAAGTTCCTTCTTCTCTTGCCTTTAAACGTTTTTCCTCTTCCTTTGCGACCTTGCACATCCACAAATGAGTATCTTCATGTAGCCATGATGGATCAGGTGAACTTTCAGAATGCACAGAGATGGAATCTTCTTTCGCTTTGTGGATAGAATTCCACTGTAGGGGTGGTACATCTCTGAAGGTGTAATCCTTCAAATTGACCTTGGTGGTGACCCCTAAGTGCTGTAAGTACAAGGAGTTAGTTCCCCAATCCTGTACTATTTGCAATTGTCGTAGGAAGGGTCTTCCTAGGATCATCTCATAGACATTATTTTTCTCAAAGTCACATATAGCAAATGTGTGCTCAAACTCTACACCACAAGTGGTTAGAGTGATCCCTTCTAGCAATCCTAGAGGTCTTTCAAAATGACCATCAGCCATTTGAAGCTTCATTCTAGTTGGTCTTAATGTGGGCTTGCCCCATTGCTTCCACAAGGAGGTGGTTGCAATAGCAACACCAACACCTGAATCTATGATTGCTTTGGTTGTGTAACCTTGGTAGGTGATTGGAAGATAAGTATTACCTTCTTCACCCTCACACATGTCCCCTATTTTGTCTAGAGGTATTTCTGGTACCCTTTGCTTGGAGCCTGCTTTTGGCATGTTGGAATCAAGTTCTGGAACCTGATCCTTCACATGATTCCAAAGCTCAGGTTTTGCTTTGAGCAGCTCTTCTACAGTGAGATGACACTGAACCTTAGTGTTCTTCACGACATCCGTGTTCCTTGGAACCACTGAGTCTTCATTTCTTACTAGTATTGTGGGAGCTCTAATCTTGAGAGATTCAGATTCCCATGGGCCTGGAAATTGAGGCAGTTCTTCTAAGGTATTAGATTCAAAATCTAACCTTTCGTCTTCTTGTTGTTCTGCTTCATCTCCGTAAATAGATGGAATGTCTTGGGGAAATTGATCATGAAGATCATCAATCTCAGGAATAGGAGGGGAATTACCCTTCTCCTTGGCCCATTTCTCTTCTTGTATTTCCCGCAAGAATTCTTGAGAGTACTGTTGAATTGGAGGTATTCCTGTGTTGGAACAGAGCAATCATCAATAAGTGATTACATGAAGTTCAAAAGTGAAAAGATATGTGGAAGGATGAAGATTACTTTCAAAGGAAGAGAATAGAATCAGAAATGTTTTCTTTTGTATATTACTCTTGTAAATAGTTCAATGTATTTTGAAAAGGATGACGAGTTAGACTCGTATATATATCTACAGATATGTATTAGTAGAAAGAGAGAGTGATATAGATCAGATAGAGAAGACAATAAGAAAATAGGTGATGAACATTGTATGTATCATCAACCATATGTATGAAAAGTAATGAAGAAGAAAATGTTGTAGAATTCTGCGCGTCGATCTTCTCTCCCATTCTCCTTCTGTGTTTAATCTTTTGAGAAATCCTTCTGCACGTATCTAAGTCCATAGCTAATCTATCTATGGCTAGAATTTGAGAGATTAATTGCAATCAGGCTGAGAGAATTTTGATTAGGAACATTCATATGTAAGAATGTTCTAAGAGTCGTAAAATCTGGCGCACATTTCATCTTCAAAGAAATGGTCAGTGCTCAGTCCACAGTGTAAATTTTTACACAAGTGAGGGCTTAAAATCTAAGTTGGAAGGTAAGCCATCTATGGCTAGAAGATCTTAATCAAACGGGTTCGACATTGTGAGAACCAGTGCTAAGAAGTTGCAGGTGTCAAAGTCGCCATTGCAGAGAAGCTCTTACAAACATAGGTAAAGTGTTTCACACATTTCTCAGTGTGTACTCAATCATTTTGAGAAATTTAACTTGGTAAAGTTGCGCAATCTCAAGGCGAAGTGTTGTGCAAAGTTTTGTCAAAAACTTTACAGAATTGATTAGTCAATGAGTGATTAATCTGCAGCAGACTTTTCTGAAGAAGTTGAATTTTTCAGAATAATCAATTTTCTGATAAATTGGTGAATGATCTCTAAGTTTGGTGGAGTCTAAGGTTAATCTTGATATAGAGGTGATCTAAATTCAAGGTTAACTTGTTCTTTTGGAGATTAACACTCTCCATCAGTGGTATCAGAGCAGGATGTGTCAAAATTGAGAAAAAGAAGACTCCGACTACTGCAGAAATACAAATCTTTACATCTCGAAAGTGCAAAGGTTAAAGTGTGAAGAAAGATTGAAGGAAGACATACAAAGAGTATCAAAAGGATCAGAAGGAGCAACATTCGAAGCAAAGGTACATTCATTATCTGTAAAGGTTAAAGATTTGAGACTACAGGTGAAGCAAGGATGGGAGATAGTCTCCAAATTGAAAAGTTGGATAGAGAGAACTATCCTGCATGGTCTATGAGGATGGAAGCTCATTTAATGAGCAAAGATCTGATAGGATATATCACAGGAGATGAAGAAAACCCAGAATTCAGAGATCCTAGTGTTCCAACTAGGGAGGAGCTTGCAGATTTGAAGAATTGGATGAAGAAGGATGCTCAAGCAAGGAGCATAATCTACATGGCAGTCAATGACTATTTGCTTCCTCACATTAGAGGACTTGAAAGTGCATGTGACATTTGGAATGCTTTGGAAGAGCATTTCCAAAACACAACCAAATCAAGGAAGGCTTCACTATGGGCAGAATTTACTACTTTCAAGAAGAAGGCCTCACAATCAATCTCTGATTATGTGACAAAGATGAAGGACATTGCAGATTCTCTAGGTGCAGTGGATGAAGACATTGAAGAAGACAAATTGGTAAGACAAATACTCACAGGGCTAAGAGGAGATGAGAAGTGGAAGCCTTTCATTTTATCTACAGAACTTTCATTAGATCACTTTACTCCTGATTTGAATCAATTGTTAGGTCATATGCTAACTTTTGAGAATGATGTCAAAGGAGATGTTGATAAGAGTGCAGGTCATGCAATGTACTCTAAAGACAAGAAGAAAGCCAACAAAGGGAAGCAACAATCAGGTGAAGAAGAAGGTACATCAAACCAAGCAAATTTCATAAGAGGAAAAGGAAATGGTAGAAGTAGAGGAAGAGGCAGAAACAACAAAGAGAATGCAAGAGCTTGTTGGATATGTGGTAAGACCAATCATCTATCTCATGATTGTTGGCATAATAATCAAAACAATGGTAATTATCAGAACTTTAATCAAAGAGCAAGAGGTGGTAGATTTCAGAGAGGAAACTTCAGAGGTAGAGGTGGTAGGAATTCTTTTGGAAGAGGTGGAGGAAGAAACTTCCAAAATCAATCCTATAATAACACCTACTACAACTATGCATCAGATCAAAAGGAGGACTTGACTCTCATTATGAATACATGTGAAACCTCACATGAGGACATGAGAGTGTTCTATATTGATTCAGGATGTAGTAATCATTTAAGTGGAAATATTGCTTTGATGACTGACCTAGATCATAATGCAATTAATCATACAGTTCAGACAGGTGATAATACAAAGCATAAGGTAAAGTCAATTGGTTCAGTCAAAGCTAAGGATGGGAGCACTCTTCTGAGTAAGGTTCTTTATGTTCCCACAATCCCAAAGAATTTGATCAGTGTAGGTCAAATTGTGGAAAAAGGATATGAGGTAAGGTTCACCAATGATGGAGTTTATGTTGAAGACCCTAGTCAAGGGTATAAACAGGTTGTTACAGGAAAGAAGGAAGGAAGGCTATTCACATTGAAGGTACAAGGAAATGTTGGACATGCTATGTTCACATATGGAGAGCAGAAGGTGTCAGAATTGGATCTTTGGCACAAAAGACTTGGACACTTTAATGAAAGAGGTATTAAAGAAATGATTAACAATGATTCAGTGCTTGGATTGCCTAACATTGCAGGTCAACATATGACATACAGATGTGAGGCATGTCAATTAGGTAAGGCTCATAAGCAATCCTATTCCAAGCATGGGTTTATGTATTCAGATAGACTTGAATTGGTGCATACAGATGTGTGGGGTCCTTCAAAGGACTTTAGTATAAATGGTTCAAGATATTATGTCATATATGTTGATGATGCTACCAGGTGGATCACAATTTATGTGATTAAAGAAAAGTCAGAAGTGTTTAATACATTTAAACACTATCATGCATATGCAGAAAGGATTACAGGTCAAAAATTGAAGAGACTAAGGTCAGATGGAGGGGGAGAGTATTTTTCAAATGAGTTCAATGATTACTTGTGGAATGCAGGTATAAAGAGAGAAGTTACTTGCAGGTACTCTCCTCAACAAAATGGGGTAGCAGAAAGAAGAAACAGGACACTTGTTGAATTTGCAAGGTCCATGATGAAAGAGAAGAATTGCCCAAATTATTTATGGGCTGAGGCTGTTAATACAGCTACATATTTGGTTAATAGATTGCCTTGTAAAGCTTTGCAGGGTATGACACCATATGAAGCTTGGTGGGGTAAGAAACCTACCTTGGATCATTGCAGAATATTTGGATGCTTGGCATATGCATATGTGCCATCTCAATTGAGGCATAAGTTGGAGCCTAAGGCAGAAAAGTATGTATTCATTGGTTATGATGATAAGCAAATGGGATACAGGTTGTGGAGTCCATCCACAAAGCAATTCCTTGTATCCAAAGATGTTACATTTGATGAGCAAGGTACTTGGTATGCAGGTAAATATAATGTACATGCAGATAATGAAGAAGTGGTGGAACAAAGAAAAGCTAAAGCAAAGATTCAATTACTTGATGAAAGTGAGAACAATGAAGTACAGATTGAAGTTGAAGAGAGGCCAAGGTTTGATCCAGAATGTGATGAACCAGAAACTTCAAGAAGTGCAGAAGTTAGGAGGTCATCTAGGCACAAATGGCAACCTACAAGGTATAGCTATGACACTTCATTCTTAACTACTAAAGATTATGCTTATTTGGTAAAAGCAGATGAAGACCCTTCTACATATGAAGAGGCCAAAGGGAAGAAGAATTGGGAAGATGCTATGCAAGAGGAGTATGATGCATTGATAGAAAATCAAACATGGGATTTGGTTCCTAAACCTAATAGCCAGAAAATTATTGGATGTAAGTGGGTTTACAAAACAAAAAGATTTGCAGATGGAAGTGTGTCTAGGTACAAAGCTAGACTTGTTGTGAAAGGGTATGCACAGACATATGGAGTGGACTATGATGAGACTTATAGTCCTGTGGCAAAGATGACAACCATCAGGACACTCATAGCAATTGCTGCTTGCAAAGGTTGGAAGTTATCTCAATTAGATGTAAAAAATGCTTTCTTGAATGGTTACATTTCAGATGAAGTCTACATGGAGCAACCAGATGGGTTCAAAGATCAAGTGAGTCCAAATTATGTGTGTAAGCTCAAGAGAGCTTTGTATGGGTTGAAGCAGGCCCCAAGGGCTTGGAATTATAGGCTTGTAAAATTCTTGAATGATCTTGGATTTCAAGCATCAAAGGCAGATAGTAGCTTGCTAGTCAAAGCAAGTGAAGATGGGTTCATTTATGTTTGTATTTATGTTGATGACATAATACTTACAGGAACAGATGATAAAGGAATACAAATGATCAAGAAGCAGATGGAGAAAGAGTTCAAAATCAGTGATTTGGGGAACCTATCATTCTTCTTGGGAATGGAGATTTCCTATACTCAACATGGAGTATATGTGACTCAAGAAAGGTATCTTAAAAATTTGCTGACCAAATTTAAAATGGAAGATTGCAGGGTTGCACCTACACCTTTGGAAGTGAACCATAAATTGTCTAGGTTTGGAGGAGAAGAGTTCAGAGATATAAAACTCTATCAAAGTTTGGTTGGTAGCTTGATTTATGCTACATTGAGAAGGCCTGATTTGTCATATGCAGTTGGTGTGCTTTCACAATTTATGCATTGTCCTAGAAAGGAACATTGGATTGCAGGACAAAGAGTACTTAGGTACATCAAGGGTACACTCAGAGAAGGGTTATACTATGGATTTACTTCTGATACAAGAGTGAAGATATATAGTGATGCAGATTGGGCAGGTAATGTGGATGATAGAAGATCAACACATGGATACTTGTGCTATGTAGGTGACAAACTGATTTCATGGTGTTCTAAGAAGCAACATACAGTTGCTTTGTCATCTACAGAGGCAGAATATAAAGGTATGGTGGAAGCTGCAAAGGAGGTAATATGGCTAAAGACACTTATGAAAGCTTTTGATGTGGTTCAAAGTACTCCTATTGTTTGTGGAGACAACATGAGTTCTTTATACTTGGCAGCTAATCCTGTGTTTCATGCTAGAACTAAGCACATTGAAATACAGTATCATTTCCTGAGAGAGAAGGTCATTGAGAAGGAAATTGAAGTCATACACACCCCTACAAAAGATCAACTTGCAGATATGATGACTAAAAGTTTGGATGGACCTAAGTTACAGAGGTTTAAAGATATGGCAGGAATAAAGAAAATGCAGGTAATCACAATTGAAGATTGAGGGGGAGCTGTTGGAACAGAGCAATCATCAATAAGTGATTACATGAAGTCCAAAAGTGAAAAGATATGTGGAAGGATGAAGATTACTTTCAAAGGAAGAGAATAGAATCAAAAATGTTTTCTTTTGTATATTACTCTTGTAAATAGTTCAATGTATTTTGAAAAGGATGACGAGTTAGACTCGTATATATATCTACAGATATGTATTAGTAGAAAGAGAGAGTGATATAGATCAGATAGAGAAGACAATAAGAAAATAGGTGATGAACATTGTATGTATCATCAACCATATGTATGAAAAGTAATGAAGAAGAAAATGTTGTAGAATTCTGCGCGTCGATCTTCTCTCCCATTCTCCTTCTGTGTTTAATCTTTTGAGAAATCCTTCTGCACGTATCTAAGTCCATAGCTAATCTATCTATGGCTAGAATTTGAGAGATTAATTGCAATCAGGCTGAGAGAATTTTGATTAGGAACATTCATATGTAAGAATGTTCTAAGAGTCGTAAAATCTGGCGCACATTTCATCTTCAAAGAAATGGTCAGTGCTCAGTCCACAGTGTAAAGTTTTACACAAGTGAGGGCTTAAAATCTAAGTTGGAAGGTAAGCCATCTATGGCTAGAAGATCTTAATCAAACGGGTTCGACATTGTGAGAACCAGTGCTAAGAAGTTGCAGGTGTCAAAGTCGCCATTGCAGAGAAGCTCTTACAGACATAGGTAAAGTGTTTCACACATTTCTCAGTGTGTACTCAATCATTTTGAGAAATTTAACTTGGTAAAGTTGCGCAATCTCAAGGCGAAGTGTTGTGCAAAGTTTTGTCAAAAACTTTACAGAATTGATTAGTCAATGAGTGATTAATCTGCAGCAGACTTTTCTGAAGAAGTTGAATTTTTCAGAATAATCAATTTTCTGATAAATTGGTGAATGATCTCTAAGTTTGGTGGAGTCTAAGGTTAATCTTGATATAGAGGTGATCTAAATTCAAGGTTAACTTGTTCTTTTGGAGATTAACACTCTCCATCATCCTGGATCCGTGGAATTAGGAACATAAGCTCCCATTGGTGGTGAGCTTCCTCTTTCAATAACTGGTTGAGCCTGTGGAGGTAAAGAAACTTGTGGTTTGTTTACCAACTGCTCTAATCATTCTAGTAAGCCCTGGAAATGCAAATCCCCTTTGACAGAGTTTGTCTGATTGAACTTTTGACTAGTCTCAAGTATAGCTTGAGCTTGTTCTACCATTTTCATGCACATTTTCATCCGTTCAATCTCTAAGTCCGCTCTAGGGTAACTGTTGTCTAGGTTTGCAGCTGTAGGCCCTTCTTGAAGTCGAGCCTGGTAGGCCTTGAACATCATGTCCAAGCCTTCTGGGGTTGGATCTGCAAGAACAGACCCTGGTTGCGGTCTATTTACAATGGGTGGTGGGGTGCGATGAGGTGGAATGGATGGAGTTTCGGCATGCGAGGGGTTTTGAGATGCAATGTCTTCTATTTTTGTTTTTGCGTCTTTCAAGCTTTCTTCTAGTTCCGATAACTTTTTATTCCACTTACGATTGGCCTTTTCTCTGGTATCCTTGAACTCGTAGATGATGACTATGCCCAATTGGCTAGGTTGATCTGGCTTGAATCTCCAAAAGGCTTCCTCTGTTTCTCTATTCAAAAATAGTTCTATGCTTTTGTTATCTTGAGGGATCCAGTCTGGAGTGATCACTCGGGTCAAAACTGACTTACCTCTAGGAGTGTGGGGTCCTTGTCCTACATTTCCTTGTTCTAGGTCTCCTATTTCATTCTCAGGAATGACATTTCCAAACTCATCAGTCCTATCTGGTAGGTTGGTGACCACATACATGGTTCCTTCCTTATCAATGTATGAACCCTCTTCGAACTTGACCACCGGGTGTTCAAGTCCAAAGGATTGATCTGGATTTTTGAGTTGGACCACTGATCGCCTCAGATCATCCTCATAGATGCGAGCACCTAATTGGTTGGTCCGAATATATTCCAACTGTGTCTTATAGGGACCTTCTGGTGTTTGTAGATGGGCAGTCCCTGAGCCACCTGCAGGTTTTCCCATACTAAAAGACATTTCTGAATCACTTGTGTCTGAACTTAGTAAAAGATGACCACTTAGTTGTTGTGCCCAAGACTTGGATGTATGGTTGACACTAGCCTCAGAAGATCTAATGCTTTGTTTATCCTTGCCTAACTGTCTACCAGATCTCAGGTTCATAAGCTTTAGTCAAGAGTCCAAATTTTCCCCTTGGTATGGTTCAAAATTCTTTGGAGTTCCCTTGGTTCCCTAGTCCCACTTGAGGGTCAACTTCAAATTATCCTATCTCAAAATCAACGCGTTATTCTTGAAAAAAACAGTTGAGGTCGTGTAGGATTTGAAACGAGCTTTCCAACGAGCTATAGAGCTCAAAGAATGGACTTTGGATGAAAAAGTTATGCCAATTCAGGCTCCTGGGGGTCAAAACAGGCAAACAGGACCTTTGGAGAAAATCGCGATTTTGTGAACTTTCAGAGAATCGCGATTTTGTGAACTCAAAAAATCGCGATGTTGAGCACAAAATCGTGTTTCTGAAAATCACGATGTTGAGCACAAAATCGTGTTTCTGAAAATCGCGATGTTGAGCACAAAATCGTGTTTCTGAAAATTGCGATGTTGAGCACAAAATTGTGTTTTTGAAAATCGCGATTTTGACTCAGAGAATCGTGATTTTCAAAATCGTGTTTTTTCACAAAATCGTGTTTTCTCAAAATCGTGTTTTTAACAAGAAAATCACGATGTTGAGCACAAAATCGTGTTTCTAAAAATCGCGATGTTGAGCACAAAATCGTGTTTTTGAAAATCGCGATTTTGACTCAGAGAATCGTGATTCACAAAATCGTGTTTTTTCACAAAATCGTGTTTTCTCAGAATCGCCTTTTTCACAAAATCCTGTTTTTGGCTGAAAATCGTGATTTGTGAGAATCGCGATTTTGAGCCCGCTGAAAATCGTGTTTTTAGAAAATCGTGTTTCTTTTGATATGAAAATCGCGATTTTGAGCACAGAATCGTGTTTTAGAGAATCGTGTTTTTTTTATATGAAAATCACGATTTTGAGCACAATCACAGAATCGCGATTCTGAGAATGACCACAAAATCGTGATTTTTTCAGCCAACTTTTAGGCGGGAAAACAGAAAATCATGATTTTTCAAAAATTTTGAATTTTCACAGAATCGCGATTTTCATCACAGAATCGCGTTTTTTGGCGGGAAATTCAAATTTCTGAGCGCCGGCTATGGCGAGCTCCATATGAGCAGAAAATCATGAAGAAAACACTGCGCTTGCTCTCCCTTGCACCTCCTAACTCCTTCCCACACAATAATGCATGAAAAATGGTATGAAAATGGTGAAAATGCACTAAAAAACAAGAAATCTCTATGAAGAACAAGATGGAAGAAGGTGGAGATGATGATGATGATGAAGATGAAGAGGAAAAAACAGAAAATGAACTGAAATGATAGTTTTTTTTTTTTTTACCTTCCAACGTCGCAAATCTACGATCTTACCATCACAACGCTCGTCCTCGAAGCTCTCTCCCCGGCAACGGTGCCAAAATTTGGTGTAGCTCAAGTGTAATCACCACCTCCTTTACTTGTCAATCCGCGGAGACGTGAGGACCGGTATGAAGACCACGAGCAAGTGAAGGCACAAGTGCGTGAGTGAAAGCACACAAACATGCACACACATACACACACACGTGCATAAAGTAAGATCAAAGAGAGGAACAATGGAAAGCTTAGATTTGCAAAAGAGTTCTCTTACCAAAGTTCTATTCTCTAACAAGCTAACCCCAAAAATGAGCTCTCTAGCTCTTTTTATAGTTTTTTGACTAGTTTTGGCCCTGTCCAGACCTAGTGTCCGGCCAAGTTAAAAATTAGGTTCCAGGGCTTATTTGAGGGCTCAAACGAAGTCTAAAAATTATGAAAATTGGTACGATGGTACTTCTAATACTCCTCAAGCTCGAGGACTCCTCGGCTTGAACAAAATGGAGTTACTAAAAATAGATAATGGTATTTACAATGGTTTTTAGTGATGAAAATCACTTTTTTTGTAGGGGATTCTTCTGAAAATTTGACATACACTTCTTGGAGCTCCCTACTTGCTCCCTTTCCTTGTGTGTCCACCTTTTGATGTGCTTCCATGCTTTGTCCTTGACTTTGAGCTTCAACACTACATAATTTGGAACTTCAACTTCATAAGTATATAATATGTTTACCTTTTGTCCTTTTATAACAAAATTCCCATTCTTTTTCTGATAAACCTGCCACTGATTATTGTCAAAATCGACCTTTACTTCATTATCCTCCATCTTTCCAACTGAAATCAAATTTCTTGTAATAGTAGGAACAAACAAAACATCTCTGAGAGTTACATGTTCATTAATTGGGCAATCACCAATGTAAACTACTTCATGCTCAGTACTATCTCATGTAGCAACTGTGACTCTTGAATCTGGCTTGTGTAAGTTCACAAATATATTCATGTTGTGACTCATGTGGTTTGAGCAACCACTATCTATATAGCAAGTTTTGTTGTTTATCTTCCTCTTATGTGTCTCTGTATGCATAGCCATAAGAATGTTTTCCTTTTGTGTTTGAGCCTCCTCTTGCACTATGTTGTTGTTTTGATGCATGTGATCTTGACCTCTTCCTCTTTGTCATCCTCTAAAACCACCTTTTCTATTTGGGTTGGAGAAGCAATCCCTGGCATAATGACCAACTTTACCACAGTAATTACAGGTAAAATTACCTTGCTGATTTGATTGAGTTTGTTGACTTTGTTGTATTGTTCTTCCTTCTCTAGTAGAATTAAAGCTTCCTCTTCCTCTTAGATTGTTGTTGAATCTTCCTCCTCCTCTCCAATTTCCTCTACCTCTTGCTCTATTTTGATGAAGTATAAAGAGCTTGTCCTTGAATACCTCTTTGCGAATGATAAGGGTTCCCACCTTTTATGTTGATTTCTTCAGTCATCATGAGCATTTGTAAATCTTCAAAGGGTGGCAGATTCTCTCGAGTCATGATAGATGTAATGAAAGGCTTCCATCTTTCATCTTCTCTCAAGCCATTTAACATGCTATTAAACTTTATATCCTCACTAGGAGATGCATCAATAGAGGCTAATGCTTCAATAAGAGATTTTACCTCAAGAACATAATCATTAACTGATTGTTGTGGCTTCTTTTTTTCTCTTGTCAATTCACCAATAAGTTGTGTTTGCCTTGCTCTGTTGGTGTTGCAAATAACCTTTCTAGAGACTCCCAGGCTTCTCTGCTAGTATTCAAACCTCTTATATGTCCAAGCATAGTATTTGAAATTGTTTGTGATATAATAAACACAACTCTTCTATCTCTTTCAATCTATTCTTGCTCTCTTGCTCGGTCTGCTTGTGTAGGAGCTTTTGGTAATACTAGCTTCACTTATGTACCTGTTATCAATCCCCAAAGACCTTTAGACATGAGATAAGATTCCATTCTAAATTGCAACATGGGATAATTTTTCCCATCTGATAACTTCTCAATTGATGCACTCAAGTCTCCCATGTTGAATTGTTGTAAACAAAGAAGATAATTTAGTAAGATTGATGAAGGATCTTATAAAAAAACAAATAGCTCTAATACCACAATGTTATGTTTACAAACTTGTAAACATCAAAGTACACAACGAAACATGATGAGACCTCCCAAGATCTTCAAAAGATCAAACAAATATTTCCAAACTTCAGAAATCAAACTTTCCTCCAAACTTTCAAGAAAACAGAAATGGGTAGCTATGACAAAATAACCACAAGAAATTCTCTGAGCAAAATTTATCAAAACTAATCATATATTATGAGTAGCATGCTCTGAAAACAAAAAACATAAAAAAAGGTGGAGTATAGCTCCCAAACGAATAGTTTGAAGTCATGGTATGTGGAGGCTTGCAACAACAAGGTATGACATTGAAAACTGATGTACAGTAGCAACAAAACTCAATGATCTATGCACAAGTTTGATATAAATAAAAATTATGCAAGCTAACGAAACTCCTCCAATTGAAATCACTCAAAAAGACCTCATAACAATTGAGATATGAAACTTTGAAGAGAGGTATGTCTCTGATGAGACACTGGATAGACACAAGAAAGAAGATCCGCAAAAACACCTACTTGTGTGGGGTTTTCTCATTTTATTTATTATAAAAACTGATTTAATTATGTAGTACAAGTTGTAAACTTCACAACACAACAAGAATCACTCAATTTGGCTAGCTACCCTAAGAGAACCACTCATTTTATTGAGAGGTTGTCAACAGAAGCGCCTTCCTTGTCTAAAAATAGACACCTCTCCCTTCCTTCTTACTTTTATCTCCTTTTATCTACTTTTACTCTAAACTTGGATATGTGAGCACCTGCACATGTTATTTATCATAAATAATAAAATCCATAAGCCTAAAAAACAAAACTTTAGAGCTTGTTCTTATGTAACATCATGTATAGCCATCTGTGGAAGGTTGTCCATTATCCTTTATATACATGACTTCTACACTACCTGAGACATCAAATTGAGCTAGCATACCCATACCTTGTATCTCCCTATCTAGAGTTCTCTAGTTCACCATTTAAGCTCTACCTTGAGAGCACACGGGTGGACAACACCATCATCTTTGTACTTGCTAATGTAGAAAATTGTCGAGATTCTCCTATATTTGTTATCTTCTCTGTTATTGCTCCTGTGTTATATTGCATAACTATTGTCTTACAGTGTGGCTGCATAGAGCTCGTGAAGAATGCTGACGGTGAAGAGTATGTGAGAAGGCATGGAGAAAGCGTGATTCACAAACGACCTCAAATTGCTATGAAAATTGGCATGAAGGTAGAAGACCTCAAAATATTTTCGAGAGTTATCCCTTTAGGGTCACTTGTTTTTTTCATATTAGAGTTTCAGAGCCATCTCGACCTCCATTTGAGCCCACAAGGTGGGGCCCACAAAAAAAGCAAGTCAGTTTGAAAAACTATAACTTGTGTCCTGTTCGACAACACTCATATATTCAAGATCTAGAATTTCAAGTGATTTTGTGTACTGTGTGAAGAGATGGATAGGTATGTGCTTGAAGATGAAGAGGTGTTGCAAAATCCTTGATCTACACCAGCCAAATGAACTCCAAGAGTATATGGTGGGCCCTTTTAGCTTTCCAATGGATTTATTAGACACCTTATGTACCTTGGAAGATCACTCTCAGAAAGATAGATCAAAACAGATAAGTTGGAGTTAGCTCAAAGGTGTAGAACTTGCTATTTTGGTTCATACATCTATCCAGTGTTTTGCATAATTCTCTGAGCACAGCAGCAATTAGCTTAATTCCTCTTGGGAGAGTCTAATTAACTTAAAGAGCTAACTTTCAAGAGTAATCTCATAAAAAATAATGAACCATACATTGAGAATTATGTTTAGCAACTGATAACATCATCCCGATTTCACGGGCTGCTACAGTAATGAGACCAATGAGAAGAAAAATGAACATAACTCGAGATTTAAGGATCCAATGATTATGAGAATTTGTACGGTTATACTAAACAGTATGCTGAATCCAACAAGCTTTAAATCATTGACTTTGGGTAAGTACACACTGAGAGACAGCTCTGCCAAGATGAGTAAAAAAGCCAAGTACCTGACAGAGAAGTGAAAATGAACAGATAGGGTTGACTTCAACTGAACATAACTGAAGATTGAAACATCCAAATGAAATGAAAATTGGTGCGTATATATTAGCCTTGTAGAGCTAACTTTACCAAGTTAAATCACTGAAAATGATCCACCAAGCTCAGAGAAACCATCTCTGTTTGACTGAGAAAACTGAGAGATATGGCAATGAGTAGTACACTTCACAAGAACATGGAAATATGAACTCAAATGATCATGAAAATGAAAGTATATTGATTGTACAATACAATGGACTTACTGATACATATGTGTTCCTTGGAATCACACCTTGATATGGCATAAAGCTCAGCTCTTTGAGGTCTTCACATAACCACGACTAAGACTACCATGTATTTATAGTTGATCTTGGGAAGCTAACTCCCTTCAATCACTCTCCAATCAATTAGTGATTGATTTGATTCTCTATCTACCACAAATCACAAATTCGTGGCTCCTCTTTCCCTTTTTGATCAAGTGGACTCAACCACTTAAGATTCTTTCACTTTTACATTAAGTAAAGTCTTCAAAAGTTACAAGAGGTAGTTCACAAGTGAACTTTACATTGTCTTCATTTTAAGGCTTCTTCTATGACTTTCTGGGATTCAAGCCAATACTTAGGCTTGTCATAGACTTGCTCCAACATACTCTTGATACACAAAAATTGCGTTTTTCTGAGATCGAACTGTCACATCAAAGTGCGATAGTGTTCAAGCAGAAGTATTGCGTGTAGTGTTTTTGTAGTGTGTGAATTGCTGCAAAAGTGGCAAACGTGTTGGAGTTAGATGTCTATGGAAGCACACGAACAACACAAGGGAGAAGAAAAAGCTTGGAGCACAACACACAATACTGAATTTATAACCACTAGAATGTACAAAGGTAAGTAACCCATTAGGGCTCTAGTGGTATATACAAGCCGGGGGAACAAAAACCTCCCAAACAGGGAAAAAAGTGCCCCGACGGTCCTAGTGTGTTCACACACATCACTACCTGAATATATCAATAAATCCTCCTTAGGAGTGATGCAATGAACAAGGAGCTTGCACTCATGTATAAGGAAGTGCCAAACTATGGAATCAATCCACAAAAGGGAGTAATCCCAAAGCTTTGCAAAAAGCTTCAAACATCTCCCTAGGTAGAGCCTTCGTGAAAAGGTCTGCAATGTTCTCCTACATCGACACATATGCCAAGATAATCTCTCTAGCAGAGAACCTCTCCTTGACATAATGATAATACACCTCAATGTGCTTAGTGTGAGCATGGAACACCTGGTTCCTCGCAACTGCCAATGCACTCTGATGGTCAGTGAAGATGGTGGTGGCAGAGGGCTGACCAATGCCCAAATCAACCATAAGGCATCTAAGCCACACACATCAGCAATCGCTGTGAAAACTGCCCTATACTCAGCCTCACAATAGGAAGCGGCCATAGTAGGATGCTTCTTGCTCAGCCAAGATATGCATGAGCTACCAAGCATGAAGCAAAAACAACTAGCGGACACACGAGTTTCATAGTAACCACCTAGTCATAGTAAAAAAAAAAGCATGCAAATCTTGCAATATTGATCCCCCCTTAAGATAAAAGAACGCAAGTAGCCATGTACCACTCAAGTAGCAAAAGATGCGCTTAACCACTTGCCAATGCTTGACACGTGGACAATGCATAAACCTGCTCATCTGTTAGAAAGCAAACTAAATATTTGGTCGAGTAATGCATAAGTAAATCAAGCATCCAATAGCATGCTCATGGAGAATAGTATCAAATGTATCTCCCGCATCATGAAGACTCAATCATAAACCTGTCTCCATAGGAGTGGCAATAGGTTTACAATCTTCAAGGCCAAAGAACTACAATAATGTGTCAATATATTTCATTTGACACAAAGCCATTCCACCATCAATGTGCATAAATTGAATGCACAAATAATGATGCAAATGCCCCAAATCAGACATCTCAAATGAGGCATGTAAACCAGCCTTGAAATTAGCAATATGCTTCTCATGAGGACCAATGAGCAGCATGTCATCAACATACACCACAATGATCAGAAGCACATCATTAGCATGCTTAACATATAAGGTGCTTTCAATTGGACTGTTCTCAAAAGCATGTGCAATCAGATAGGCATGTATCTTTTCATACCAAGCACATGGTGCTTGCTTTAAACCACATAATGCCTTCTTTAACCTGCACACCTCGTTTTCATGCCCTTTCTGCACAAAACCATTGGGGCTTAAAAACATACACTTCTTCATGCAAGTCACCATTTAGAAATGTTGTTTTAATTTCCAACTCATGTTCATTCAAACCATGTTGAGATCCAAGAGCATAGATGCTACAAACAGTAGTCATTCGGCAAGTAGGAGCAAAGGTTTCATCAAAATCAATGCCTCTTTCTTGTTCATAACCCTTTGCAACAAGCCTAGCCTTATACCTGTCAACTGCTCCATCAGGTTTATGTTTCAGCTTGTATACCCACTTAGTGCCAATGCCCTTCTTTCCAGGAGGCAAGTCACATAAAGACCAAGTACCATTTTTCATGATAACATCATATTCAAATTGCATTGCAGCCATCCAATGTTCAGAATTTTGTGCTTCATCAAATGAAATAGCCTTAGTCTCATCACAGAGACTAGAGGCACCCATAACATAGCAATGTCATGAACTATGAGAGCTTGAACAAGTACGGTATGACAAAGGTGCATCTAATTCGCTTTCATGCAAGGTGTGCACCAGCCATTTTGGCAAAGTTTTTGCCTTCTCAATATAAGCTCTCTCATTAGCAAGTGCATCATCTAAATCGACATCAGAAATAGAATGATTTGCATCATCACATGAAACCTGTAAAGGCTGAGAAGTCTCCTCAATAAGACCAGCACTAGATTGTCCACGTGTAAAAAGAGGTAGCAAAGTATCATACATGTCTTTGAAGCTAACAAATGTCTCCTTTGTACATGAAAGTAAAGCCTGAATAGCATCTTCCACAAAAAGAACAACACGGCTAACCAAAATGCATTTAGTATGTGGATGATATAGACGATAGCCTTTGCTTTCAGAACTATCCCCAACAAAAATATATTTTATTGCTTTATCATCCAATTTCCTACGATGTTGTTTAGGCACTAATGCATATGCCAGACAACCAAAAACATGCAGATGAGCAACAGATGGCTTGCGACCATGCCAAGCCTCATATGGAGTGATAGACTATAGTGCTTTAGTGGGACACATGTTAAGTACATATGATGCACATATGACAGCCTCAAGCCAAAAACTATGTGGTAAAGCCTGACTCTTGACCATACACCTCGCCATCTCCATGAGTGACCTGTTCTTCCATTCGGCAACTCCATTCTGTTGAGGTGTATACATGCCCATTTTACATGCTGATAGATTTTCAGCCAAAACCAAAAACTGTTTGAAGCACATAAACACTTTGAACTTTGCTTTGATTCGATATACCCATGCATGCCTGGAAAAATCATCAATGAGAGTCATGAAGTAAAGATAGTTTCCAAAAGAAGGTGTTTGCATAGGACCACAAACATCACTATGTACAAGCTGCAATTTTTTACTAGGCCGAACTAAACCCATCTTTTGGAAAGGAGGAATGTTGCATTTTGCCCAAAATACAACCTTTACAAACATGTTTTTTGGGTGCCTTAAGTTTGGGCAAAGAGGACACCATTTTAGATTTCTACAGGTGTAGCAAACTAGCAAAATTTAGATGACCAAAGTGTGCATGCCAAAGCTTTGTATTTGACATAGCTTGAGAATCATGTACTGCACATGCCAAATCATTCACAGATGTTTCATAGTCTATGAGCTTATATAGCCCATGACATAAAATGCTAGAAGCAATAATCATGTCGCCATTTGACAGATCATGAACTATACATCTGTCATCAAAAAATTTCACAACCAAGCCAATCTTGGCTAATGCTGAAACTGATAACAAATTTTTCTTGATCCTTGGCACAAATAAAGCATCTAACAAGGTAAAAGAACTACCATCAATAGTAGTTAGAATGATCTTGCCAACTCCCATGACAGGATAAGAGGAGTTGTTAGCACATGCCATAGTATTCCCTATAGGGGCAACACGCTCAAATGAAATGAAGAAACTGCGTTGTGAGGTAATATGTTTGGTTTCCCCACTATCAAAATACCAAACATCTGAGTCTAGTGCAGACATACACTACTCATGAGAAGATGGCTCAAAACTACAAACAATAGTAAATGCCCATTCTTCATTCTGCACAAGATTAGCACTGTTTTTGGTGTAGAGGGCTCTGCAACAACGATTCCGGCCTCTTTCTTCTTTGCCTCTTTAGCAGCCAGTTTTGGATAGCTCTTAATGACATGATCATTTGCTTTATAGTATTTTCAAAACAATTTCTACTTTTGTGATTTCTTCTCATCTTTGTCTTCCTTCTTCGAATGTGTAGCATTTTCAAATTTTTGCTTACTAGTAGATGAGCTCCATTTACCTTTGCCTTTCTAACTATCCAGGAAAGCTTGATCTGCAACACACATAATGGACCTATTCTGCCTAGACTGATCTTCTTGGATTAGTGCAAAAACTAACTCTTCAAATGATAGGGCATTTGGATTGCCTTTCATCATCAAACAAAGAGCATAAGCAAAACTCTGATATGAATCAAGAAGACCATTCAGAACGGTCTACACAAGTGAGCTATTTGGTATAACTTCATCAACATAAATCAATTGTTCCTTCAAATCCTTGATCTTTGTCAGAAAACTATCCATAGAATCACCTTCATTCATATGCTCACTCTCTAACTATTTTCAGAGGTAAGCAACACAAGCCTCATTCCTAGCTTGGTACAATGTGGTAAGTGCATCCCAAGCATCCTTAGCTATTCTACAAGAGCGAATGTGAGGAATAGTGGCATGTTTGATAGACAAGGCTATCAATACATGTACTTGAGCATCTCTACTTACAGGTAAAAGCCAAACTTATCACATATGAAAGTATTTGGTTATACTGCATATATACATATTCTAGATGAGTTGAGGACAAAGCTTGATCCAAAAGCAAAAAAATTATCTTCATTGGGTACTCCTTTGAGTAAAAGGGGTATAAATGTTATAACCCACTCACACGATATGTGAAGGTAAGCAGAGATATGGTATTTGATGAAATTTCAAGCTTCTATGCAGATGCCAAAGAAGGACTGAATCTTGAACCAAATGACAAAGAAAATGCTAAAAATTCAAGTGCAGAATCTCAAGTTTTGAGTGGTCTGGATGCCTCACCAAGCAATAGTTCCAACTCAAATCCATGGAGTGGAAGATTGTGTGGAAATTTTAGTCTAGCAAATTCATCAAATACATCCAAGAAAGGTAAAGAAAAGCTTTCTGCTGGTAGTAAAATTGAACAAGTGTAGAGACCAAAATAGCAAGTTTTAGCTCATAGTTGAATCTCCTACTCATCTATTTTGATCCATTGATTAGACGATCATACTTCAAAGCACTTAGGTGATTATTTGTAGTTCCTAGGAAGCTCAAGAGGTCTACTTTAGACTTCTCAACTTGTTCTTGGTTGGTGTGAGTCAGGGATTTGCAGCACCACTTCATCTTTGGAATCTATCCACCATCTTCTCAACAATGGTATCAAAGTAACAATAAGGTAAAATGGGAGATGGATTTCCATCATTCATTGACAAATTGAATAGGGGAAATTATCCAGCATGGTCCCTAAGGATGAAGGCTTACCTCCAAGGAAGAAGCTTGTATGGATACATCTCTAGAGATGAAGAAATGCACATATTTATAAGCAAACATGAACCTACAATAGAGGAGCAAGAAAGACTAGCTACATGGTGTGGAAAAGATGCTCTAGCCAGGTCTTATATACTAAACTCAATATCTGATTTCTTATACCTCACATTAGGAATTGCAAAACCTCCCAAGAGACTTGGGAAGTGCTCTCTTAATGCTTCTCATAATATACAAGGGCTAGGAAGAACCAGCATTGGATGGAGTTCACAACCTTGAAGAAGCAACTAAAGCAAAGTGTAGTTGATTATGTGACAAAGATGAAGGATGTAGCTGAACAACTTTGGAGTATAGGAGAAGAAATAGAAGAGGAGAAGATAGTGAAGCAGATCATAAATGGCATTAAAGCAATGGGAGTCCTTCACCACACCAATGGACTTGTATATGGACATGCAGATACCTAACCTCAACACATTGATGGGGCAACTATTCACACATGAGAAAAAGCTCAACAAAAATGGAGATAATTCTAGAGGTAATCAATCTTCTGCCCTTTACACAAATAAAAGTAAGAATAAAGATCAAGGCAAAGGTAAGAAGAATGAAGAAGATGCAAGTACCTCTCAAGTGAACTTTCACAAGTAGAGGAAGAGGTACTGAAGGAAGGGGTAGAGGAGGAAAGCAAGGCAGGGGGAGACCCTACAACTCTTCACATTGCAACATTTGTGGTTTCACCAATCATAGCACAAATGAATGCTTTAGGAATACCAAGAATCAAAGAGGAAGAGGATTCCACAGAGGAGGCTATGGACAATCAAGAGGCAGGTTCATTAACCACCACAATTACAACCAAGGCTACAACAACAACTATCAAGGAAGCTTCAAAGGTAGAAGAGACTACAACAACTATACACATGATCAAGAGGATTCATTAATACTCATAAATATGATAGCCAAGCAAGGTAAAGATGATGAGTAACTATTCTATATTGGTTCTGGTTGTTCAAATCATGTGGCTAAAAATGTAGCATTGTTATCTGATCTTGAAGAACCTAAAGGGAAGCATGAAGTGCAGATAGGTGATGACACTAGGCATTCTGTAAAGAAGATTGGAAATGTTAAAGCATTTGATGGTAACATGAACCTCCTAAGCAAGGTATTGTATGTGCCAACCATAAAAAAAAATATAACCAATGTTGGGCAGATTGTTGAGAAGGGCTTAGAGGTTAGATTCACAAAACATGGAGCATATGTGGAGGACCCTCAACAAGGCTTCAAGAGGATTGCAAAAGGTGAGAAATCTGGTAGACTCTTTGTATTTGAAGTTATTGCTCTCTTCAATTACAAAGATCAAACCCTATCTTAATTAGAGATATGGCATAAGAGATTAGGTCATAGAGGAGAAAGGACATTGAAGCAAATATGCACGGATCAAAGTGTGCTTGGCATTCCAAATGTGTCCAAGCAACACATGATTTACAAATGTGGAGCATGCCAATTTGGCAAATCACACATGCAACCATTCAAAAAAAGAGGATACATGTATGAAGAATACTTAGAGCTTGTGCACACAGATGTGTGGGGTCCTAGCAGAGAGCCATCAATCCCAGGATCGAGATACTATGTTTCATTCATAGATTGTTGGAAGAGATGGATGGATACTGATGGAGAGTGTTAATCTCCAAAAGAACAACCTACTCTTGTGATTAGAGCACCTCTATACCAAGAGTAAGTCAAAACTTCCACTAATTTAGAGGATCAATCTCCAACTTATCAAAATTGAGAAAATCTGTGAAGAAGTTAAAACACAGAAAAGTCTGCTGCACTATTTCTTCACATTGACCTATCAAACGTGTAAAGTTTTTGATGAAACTTTGTACGAATCATCTCCTAGAGATTGCGCATCTCCTCCAAGTTGAATTACTTCAAAAGCTTCAGTATAACTTGAGAAATCAACTTCACAAGTTACCTATGTCCAAATCTGTACTTCTGAGAAGTCGATTTGACACCCCTAACTTCTTAACTTTGGTTCTCACAATGTCGAACCCGTTTTACAAAATGCTTCTAGCCATAAGTAGCTTATCTTTCAACTTAAAGATTAAGCCCTCACTTATGCAAAACTTTAAACTGTGCTGGGAGAAATGGTCAAAACATTAACTTCGAAATCTGCGCCTGTTTTAGGAACCTGTGAACACACTTCACATATGAATGTTCCTACACTTAATTCTCTAAGCCTGATTGCAATTAGAAGCTAAAACTTTGTACAAAGGTCAAGCACCTTCCAACTTAGACTTGTACAAAAGCATTTCATGATTGATCTACAGTAGAAGGAGAACACGCAGAAACATCGGGCGCAAGATTTCCAATTACTTAGAAAAGTTTACAACTGAGTGATGAGAGCTAACTCAACTAACTTTTTCTCTATCTCATGACTTCTAACTTCCTCAATCTTGGCTTCTAACTATTGTCACATATGCTCTCATACATGCCCCGACTTTTCTCAAAGTATTTATAGATAATTTGTACAAGATTCTTACTCAAGCAAAGATCTAAGTGAACTATGTACATATGTGTACATTTCTCATATACTCTGAATGTGTCTTTCTTCCAAGCTTCAATAGTTGATCCTTCCTTCATCCTTTAATCTTCCAAGTCTTCAATTGGTGATTGGTCTGCACCAACAGCTCCCCCTCAATCATCAATTGAGGTTTTCTCTATCTTCTTTATACCTGCCATGTCCTTGAACCTTTGTAACTTTGGTCCATCCAAGCCTTTTGTAAGCATATCAGCTATCTGATCTTTTGTTGAAGTATGGATTACTTCAATCTCTTTATCCATCACCTTCTCTCTTAGAAAGTGATACTGAATCTCAATGTGTTTGGTCCTGGCATGAAAAACAGGATTAGCAGCTAAATACAATGAACTCATATTATCTCCATATATAATTGGTACCCCATGCATAATGTCAAGACTCTTCATCAAGGTCTTGAGCCAAATCACTTCTTTTGTAGCTTCAACCATGCCTTTATACTCAGCTTCTGTAGAAGACAAAGCAACTGTATGTTGCTTCTTAGAACACCATGAGATTAACTTATCTCCCACATAACACATGTATCCATAGGTTGATCTTCTATCATCTGGATTACCTGCCCAATCTGCATCACTATAAATTTTGATATTTGTATCTGAGGTAAACCCATAATACAAACCTTCATTGAGTGTACCCTTAATGTACCTCAATACCCTTTGTCCTGCAATCCAATGTTCTTTCTTTGGGCAATGCATAAATTGAGACAAAACTCCTACTGCATATGATAAATCAGGTCTAGTTAGAGTAGCATAGATAAGGCTACCAACCAAACTCTGATATTGTCTCATGTCCTTGAATTCTTCACCTCCAAACTTACTCAATTTGTGATTCACCTCCATTGGTGTAGGTGCTACCCTGCAATCATCCATTTTAAACTTGATTAACAAGTTCTTCAAATACCTTTCTTGGGTCACAAATACTCCATGTTGAGTATATGTAATCTCCATGCCCAAGAAATATGACAAGTCTCCCAAGTCACTTATCTTGAACTCCTTTTCCATTTGCCTCTTGAGTCTTTGTATTCCTTCTTCATCTGTACCTGTAAGAATTATATCATCAACATATATGCACATATATATGAAACCATTTTCACTTGCTTTGATAAGCAAGCTACTATCTGCTTTAGACACCTGAAAACCAAGTTCTTTTAGGAACTTCACAAGTCTATAGTTCCATGCCCTTGGGGCCTGCTTCAAGCCATACAAAGCTCTCTTGAGCTTGCACACATGATCTGGATACCTTTTATCTCTGAACCCTTGAGGTTGCTCCATGAATACATCATCTGAAATGTAACCATTCAAAAAAGCATTCTTCACATCAAGTTGACATAGCTTCCAACCTTTACATGCAGCAATAGCAATGAGTGTCCTTATGGTTGTCATCTTTGCCACAGGACTATAGGTCTCATCATAATCAATACCATATGTTTGAGCAAAGCCTTTGACAACAAGTCTAGCTTTGTATCTAGACACACTTCCATCTGCAAACCTTTTTGTCTTGTAGACCCACTTGCATCCAATAATCTTCTGACTATTTGGTTTAGGAACCAAATCCCAAGTTTGATTCTCCAATAGTGCATCATATTCTTCCTGCATAGCACTCTCCCATTTTTCCTTACCTTTTGCCTCTTCATATGTAGAAGGGTCTTCATCTGTATTCACCATATAAGCATAATCTTTTGTGGCTAGAAATGAAGTATCATAACTATACCTTGTAGGTTGCCACCTATTTCTTGATGACCTTCTGAGTTCTCCACTCCTTGAGGTTTCTGGCTCTTCACATTCAGGATCAAATCTTGGTGTCTCTTCCACTTCAACCTGCACTTCATTATTCTCTTGCTCATCAAATATCTGAACTTTTGATTTACCTTTTCTTTGACTCACTTCTTCTTCATCACCTGTATTGATGTTGATTGTACCTGCATACCAAGTGCTTTGTTCATCAAATGTAACATCTTTAGAAACCATAAATTGTTTTGTTGATGGACTCCACAATCTATAGCCCATCTGCTTGTCATCATAGCCAATGAAAACATACTTTTCAGCTTTGGGTTCCAATTTGTGTCTTAATTGTGATGGCACATATGCATATGCCACACACCCAAATACTCTGCAATGATCCAAGGTAGGTCTTTTACCCCACCAAGCCTCATATGGTGTCATACCCTGCAAGGCTTTACATGGTAACCTATTGACCAAATAAGTGGCTGTATTTACAGCCTCAGCCCACAAATAATTAGGGCAATTTTTCTCCTTCATCATGGATCTTGCAAACTCAACAAGAGTTCTATTTCTCCTTTCTGCAACACCATTTTGTTGAGGAGAGTACCTGCAAGTAACTTCCCTTTTTATACCTGCATTCCATAAGTAATCACTGAACTCATTAGAGAAATACTCTCCCCCTCCATCTGACCTTAGTCTTTTCAACTTATGACCTGTAATTCTTTCTGCATATGCATGATAGTGCTTAAATGTATTAAACACTTCTGACTTATCTTTGATCACATAGATAGTGATCCATCTAGTAGCATCATCAACATAAATCACATAATACCTTGATCCATTTATACTGAAATCTTTTGATGGTCCCCACACATCTGTGTGTACCAACTCAAGCTTCTCTGAGTACATAAAACCATGCTTGGAATAGGAATGTTTATGAGCCTTACCTAATTGACATGCCTCACATTTGTATGTCATATGTTGACCTGCAACATTAGGCAATCCAAGCACTGAACCATTGTTAACCATATCTTTAATACCTCTTTCATTGAAATGTCCAAGCCTCTTGTGCCAAAGATCTAACTCAGAGATCTTATGTCCTTCATATGTGAACATAGCATGACCAATATTGCCTTGAATCTTCAATGTAAATAATCTTCCTTCCTTTTTCCCTGAAACAATCTGTTTATACCCTTGGCTAGGGTCTTCCACATATACTCCATCATTAGTGAACCTTACTTCATATCCCTTTTCAACAATTTGTCCTACACTTATCAAATTCTTAGGGATTGTAGGAACATACAAAACCTTGCTCAATAAGGTGCTTCCATCCTTGGCCTTCACTGATCCAATTGACTTCACATTGTGCTTTGTGTTGTCACCTGTTTGAACAACATGATTAAAAACTTTACTCTCCAAATCAGTCATCAAAGATATGTTACCACTCAGGTGATTGCTACATCCTGAGTCAATGTAGAAGACTCTTTGATCTTCATTCTGCCTTTCACAAGTTGCATTCATTATCAATGTTGAATCTTCCTTTTGATCTGAAGCATAATTGTAGTAGGTGTTGTTGTATTGTTGACTTTGGAATCCTCTACCTGCATTTCTTCCAAAGTAATTCCTTCCACCTCTACCTCTGTAATTACCTCTTTGATTTCTGCCACCTCTTCCTCTTGAATTATAATTTTGATTGTATCCACCATTATTCTGATTATTATGCCAACAATCATTAGCTAAGTGATTTGTCTTACCACAAATCCAGCAAGCTTTGCCTCCATCTTTGTTGTTCCTGCCTCTTCCTCTACCTTTGCCACCTCCTCTTCCTCTTAGGAAGTTGGCTTGAGTAGTTGTTCCTTCATCTTCACCTGCTTGTTGTTTTCCTTTGCTATTCTTCTTCTTGTCCTTTGAGTACATTGCATGACCTGTACTCTTGTCACCATCTCCTTTAACATCCTGCTCAAATGTTAGCATATGACCTAACAATTGATTTAAATCAGGAGTGAAATGGTCAAGTGATAACTCTGTAGACAAAATAAATGGCTTCCATTTGTCATCACCTCTCAACCCTGTAAGGATTTGCCTTACCAATTTATCTTCCTCAATGTCTTCATCAACAGCTCCTAAAGCATCTGCAATATCTTTCATCCTTGTCACATAGTCTGAAATAGATTGAGAGGCCTTCTTCTTGAAGGTAGTAAACTCTGCCCATAAGGATGCCTTCCTTGACTTTGTAGTGTTCTGGAAATGCTCCTCCAAAGCATTCCATATGTCAGTTGCACTTTCAAGACCTCTAATATGAGGTAACAAGTAATCATTGACTCCCATATAGATAATGCTCCTAGCTTGAGCATCTTTCTTCATCCAATTTTTCAGATCTGCTAACTCTTCCCTAGTTGGAACACTAGGATCTCTGAACTCTGGCTTCTCTTCTTCTCCTGTGATGTAACCAATTAAATCTTTGCTCATAAGATGAGCTTCCATCCTCATTGACCATGCAGGATAGTTTTCCCTATCCAATTTCTCTATCTGTAGAGCATCTCCCATCTTGTATCCACCTGTGTATTGAAATCTTCAAGCTTTACAAACAATGTATGTACCTTTACTTCGAATTAGACTCCTTTTGCCTTTCTTGATGTCGAGTAGACTTCTCCTCAGGCTTTTGACTCCAAGCTTTCACTTCTTAGTTCTTCAAGTGTTGAATTTCTTGAATCTGCAGCAGTCGGGATCCTCCTTTCCTTGATTTGATGTCTCCTGCTCTGATACCACTGATGGAGAGTGTTAATCTCCAAAAGAACAACCTACTCTTGTGATTAGAGCACCTCTATACCAAGAGTAAGTCAAAACTTCCACTAATTTAGAGGATCAATCTCCAACTTATCAAAATTGAGAAAATCTGTGAAGAAGTTAAAACACAGAAAAGTCTGCTGCACTATTTCTTCACATTGACCTATCAAACGTGTAAAGTTTTTGATGAAACTTTGTACGAATCATCTCCTAGAGATTGCACATCTCCTCCAAGTTGAATTACTTCAAAAGCTTCAGTATAACTTGAGAAATCAACTTCACAAGTTACCTATGTCCAAATCTGTACTTCTGAGAAGTCGATTTGACACCTCTAACTTCTTAACTTTGGTTCTCACAATGTCGAACCCGTTTTACAAAATGCTTCTAGCCATAAGTAGCTTATCTTTCAACTTAAAGATTAAGCCCTCACTTATGCAAAACTTTAAACTGTGCTGGGAGAAATGGTCAAAACATTAACTTCGAAATCTGCGCATGTTTTAGGAACCTGTGAACACACTTCACATATGAATGTTCCTACACTTAATTCTCTAAGCCTGATTGCAATTAGAAGCTAAAACTTTGTACAGAGGTCAAGCACCTTCCAACTAGACTTGTACAAAAGCATTTCATGATTGATCTACAGTAGAAGGAGAACACGCAGAAACATCGGGCGCAAGATTTCCAATTACTCAGAAAAGTTTACAACTGAGTGATGAGAGCTAACTCAACTAACTTTTTCTCTATCTCATGACTTCTAACTTCCTCAATCTTGGCTTCTAACTATTGTCACATATGCTCTCATACATGCCCCGACTTTTCTCAAAGTATTTATAGATAATTTGTACAAGATTCTTACTCAAGCAAAGATCTAAGTGAACTATGTACATATGTGTACATTTCTCATATACTCTGAATGTGTCTTTCTTCCAAGCTTCAATAGTTGATCCTTCCTTCATCCTTTAATCTTCCAAGTCTTCAATTGGTGATTGGTCTGCACCAACAGATACCTCAAGGAAGTGAGGTGGTACTGCCAAAACCTACTTTGTACCTTCCCTATTTCACTTCAAGGATACGTAGTAGGCCCTCTTAGCTTGAAAATGACACCAGATAAGCACCTATGCAATTTGGAGTTAAATAGCTAGTGATCAAAACAGATAACTTCACAAATAGCTAGTGATAAAAAACTTGCTACTTTGGTCTTGACACCTGCTGGATATTTTGCTCATTGCTCACATTATAGTGGCAATTAAACAAGTTCCTTTTGGTGGAATCAAATTAACTTAGATAGCTAATGATTCCAAGTGGAATCACTTAAAATGATAAACCATACACTGAGCAATCAATTTAGCAATTGGATGCTTACCCCCGACTTTTTAGGGATTGTACAGAGACTGACTAGAGAGCACTTTGATGCGGATTTCTCCAAATCGGTTGAACCAAATGCCTCAAAAATTTGATACCATGAAGCAGACTTTGATTTGGTTCCAATAAGCTATAGAACATGCAAAATGATGAAGAGATCACTGAGATATGGTCATGCAAAGTTCACTGTTCTAAGTAGTCATAACAGAGATGACCTTGTTGTACATGATCATTGGCATAGAGATGATGCCCAATGATAGTGATCTTAGTGAGCTATGGTGTAATCCATTTAGCCTCTACAAAAGATCAACAATAAGCTCAAAAATGGGGGCTCAATGATTGCAAGTTTTCCAAGTCTTTTATAACTGATTTACCTCCAAGTTTGAATTTGGAATTCAAACTTTTCTTCTACCTAAAAGTGCTTCCTCCAAATTAGGATTCAGTTCATCAACTATAGCTCATAGCTCTTAGTTCTCCAAACGCCACGAGATGTAATGGGATTACAAGATTCTTCAAGTAAAAATAGCTTTTACAATGGTTAATGATCAAAACAATTACAAGCTATGGTTCATATGATCCATCAAATGGTTGCACATATCTTCTTCAATGTCTAGCCAAATGTGAGGGCTTGGATTTGCACCAACAGCTCCCCCTCAAGCCAAACATCTTGGGTTGCATTTCTTCATGAGTCTTCTTGAATGTCCTGCAATCCAATCATAGATTTGAACTTGCAAATTTTTGTACCATCAAGTGCTTTGGTTAATAAATCTGCACATTGCATGTTTGTAGATACATATGCCAAGTGCATCTCCTTCCTCAATAGCTTCTCTCTAACATAATGATAGTGTACTTCTATATGCTTGGTTCTTGCATGATAAATGGGATTTGCTGCAAGATGCAAAGAGCTTGTATTGTCACCAAAGATCATAGGTGAGTGAGTGTGAAGTCCCAAATCTGAATATAGCAATCTAATCTTGGCTTCTTGTGTAGCATTGGCTAATCCCTTGTATTCAACCTTTGTTGAAGATAGAGCAATAGTAGGTTGCTTCTTGGAAGACCATGAAATGGGCTTATCACCTGGAAAAGACAAATATCCAGAGGTACTCCTTCTGTCATCCTTACAACTTGCCCAATCTACATCTGAGTATAGCTTAATGTCCAAATTTGATGTTTATGGAAAGTATAGACCTTGATTTTGAGTACCCTTGAGATACTTCAAAATCCTTTTGGCAGCTTCTAGTGAGGTGCTCTAGGTTTATGCATGAATTGACTTAGAACACTTACTCCATAAGCTATGTCAATCCTTGTTAAGGTTGCATAGTTTAGACTCCTAACTATGCTTTGATATCCTGAAATGTCTTCAAGCAAATCACCTTCATGAGCACTCAATTTATGATTTACCTCCATAGTGGTGTTGGCTACCTTTGCATTCTCCAAGTGGAACTTCTTCAACATGTCCTGCACATACTTCCTTCGAGTGATGTAAATTCCAAAGTTTGTGTAGATTAACTCAAGCCAAAGAAAATACTTTAGAAACCCTAGGTCACTGATTTTGAACTCCTCCATCATTAGGTTCTTGATTTGTTTGATGCCATTGGCATCACTACGTGTAAGTATGATGTCATCAACCTACACACATAAGTATATCATTTCTGAGTAGCTTCTCTTGACAAACTGAGAAGAGTCTGCTTTGCTCATCATAAATCCTTGGTCTTGAAGATAGGTTGTTAACCTATGATTCCATGCTCCAAGTGTATGCTTCAAACCATGAAGAGCTTTGTTCAATTTGCACACATAATGTACCTTGCTTGGATCTTCATAGCTAAGAGGTTGAACCATGTAAACCTCCTTTGAAATCTAGCCATTGAGAAAAGAATTTTTCACATCCAATTGATACATATTCCAATTCCTAGATGTAGCCACACTTACCAATACTCTGATGGTTGGCATTTTAGCCACAGGTGAAAATGTCTCTTCATAATCAACTCCTTGGGTTTGTGCAAAACCCTTAGCCACAAGTCTAGATTTATACCTATTTATGGATCCATCTGAGTTCCTTTTGATTTTGTAAATCCATCTAGAACCAATTACCTTCATTGCTGCCTTCTTGGGTACTAGCTCCCAAGTATCCTTCTCTTGGAGTGCTTCTATTTCTTCATCCATAGCCTCCTTCCATTCTGCCTTCGTACTTGCTTCTTCATATGAAGAAGGTTCCTCAAGTGATAATTCTTTAGCAAGATAAATGGAATGCTTACCCATTAATGAATTATCATACCCATATATGATTGGCTTCTTACTCTCCCTTTTTGATCTCCTTAGATCTTGGTTGGATGATTCAGGTAAGTCGTCCAACCTCTTCATCTTGGCCTTCCTTTTTGATTTCCATGCTTTGAATTATTCTAAGTTGATGATGTCCTCATCATCTGACTTGATGTTTTCAATTTGACTTGGCTCCTCCTTGGTGACAGTTGGAAACTCCTCTTCCAAGTCATATGGCAATTTGACTTTCCTGCATTCACTTTCAAACCAAGAGTCATTCTCATCAAACACAACATCTCTACTGACCATAAATCCTTTCTTGGATGGATTATAAAACTTGTATCCTTTCTGATTTAAATCATACCCTATGAAGATGCACTTCTCTGCCTTAGCGTCTAGCTTACCTATGATTTGAGATGGAACATGCACATAAGCAACACATCCAAATATTCTACAATGATCAAGTGATGGTCTCCTACCATGCCATGCTTCATATGGGGTGATCCCATCAAGGGATTTGGATGGCATTATAGCCTTTCTTTGTGAAGGGTAACTTGTGTGATTTACCAAACTAACAAACACCACATTTATAGATCATGTGTTTCTTGGATACATTAGGTATCCCAAGCACACATTGATCTCTACATATTTGCTTCAAGGTTCTCTCACCAATATGCCCTAATCTTTTATGCCAAATCTCAAGCTCAGATAATGTTTGATCCTTGTAATTATAAAGTGCAATGTTTCTAGTGTCCTCAAGCTCAAATGTAAATAATCTACTTGTTTTCTCTCCCTTGACAATTCTCTTGAATCCATGTAGGGGGTTCTCCACAAAAGCTCCATATTTGTTGAACCTAACTATTGACAGTATACGGGAAGAAGCAAGTACGGACACAAATGCAGATCTAGCACTAAGGCAACCCTTCATTTTTTTCAAAACCCTACATCATTTTAAAGTGATTCTCATCACTAAAAACCCCTGTAAATGCCAATTTCACCTTTTTGTAGCTCCATTTTGTACAAGCCGAGGAGTCCTCGAGCTTGAGGAGCCTTAGAAGTAGTTGCCTGCCAATTTTCGTATTTTTTAGATCTCGTTTGAGCCCTCAAATAAGCCCTGGAACTTAATTTTTAACTAGGCCGGACACTAGGTCTGGACAGGGCCAAAGCTAGTCAAAAACTATAAATAGAGCTAGAGAGCTCATTTTTGGGGCTAGCTTCTTGTAGTTTGAGCTTGTATGAGAACTTTGTTGCAATAGAAGTGATTCCATTGTCTTACTCTCTTTGTTCTTGCCGTGTGCGTGCGTGTGCGTGTATGTGTGTGCCTGCTTGTGTGCTTCTCACTCACGCACTTGTGCTTCCACTTGCTCGTGGTATTCATACCATCCTCACGTCTTCCCGGATTGACATTAAAGGAGGTGCTCCTCATCACTGAGCTACACCAAATTTTGGCGCCGTTGCCGGGGATTCGAGCTTTGAGGACGAGCGTGTGATGGTAAGACGTAGAGAGGACGCGTTGGAATGGTAAGTAGTCGGTAAATTTCTGATTTTTCTCCATCTCCATCTCCATCTTCACCTCCTTCTCCATCTCCACCTCCACCTCCTTCTCCACTACATATTCCCTCTTCCTTGTCATTCCCCTCATTTGTTGTGTGCGAGTTTGAGAGAGAGCGAGTGTGTGTGTTCTTGTTTTGTGTGTTTTTTGCATGTTTCTTGCAGGTGGCAGCTCCATCATCATCTCCAGCAAGCTCAGCAGGTACGGAATCTGTCTGCACAGTCCCCAAGGCGTTGAGCTCGAGCTATCGCGACACTCTGAAAACTTCACCCAATCACGATTCTGAGTGCACCACAACACTGTGCAGGCCTAGAGCTCCCAGGATCACTAGACAGAACAGAAAAATTCACCATATCCCGAGCTATCGCGACACCTCGAGGTATCGCGACACTCACGAGCTATCGCGACACCTCACGAGCTATCGCGACACCTCACGAGCTATCGCGACACCTCACGACCTATCGCGACACCTCACGACCTATCGCGACACCTCACGACCTATCGCGACACCTCACGACCTATCGCGACACCTCACGACCTATCGCGACACTTGGGAGTATCGCGACACCTCACGACCTATCGTGACACCTCACGACCTATCGCGACACTTCGACCTATCGCGACACTTCACGACTTATCGCGACACTTCCCACCTATCGCGACACTTCCCACCTATCGCGACACTTCGACCATCGCGACACCTCGACCATCGCGACACCTCCCACCTATCGCGACACCTCGACCCGACCTATCGCGATACACGGCCTTTAACACATGAAAAATTTAGGGTTATTTTTGAGTGAATTGAAGGGTATCTGAGCTTAATTTTAGGCACCTTGGTATAACTTTAGAACCTTGGAAGTGGGCAAAAGACCTAGAAACCAGAGAGGGATCTCCTGAACCCTGAGAGCCTGTTTTGACCCTTTAGTGCCTGAATGGTCATAACTTGACCATACGAACTCCGATTTATGAGATCTTGGTCTCATTGGAAAGCTCGTTGAGAATCCTACGTGGACCTTGACTGGTTTTTGTAAGAATCATACGTGGAGTTTTAGAACATGTATTTTTAAGTTGACCATTAGGTGGAACTAGGTGGTCCTAAGATTGAAGGGGTACAGTGAGTTACTCCAGGGGGGACTGAAAATATTGATGTGTGTCTTCCAGTTACTTGTGGTAATAGAGCGATACTAACTGGTGAGCTTTTGCAGGAACATTGTGTGCACTCAAGGCAATCCAAAGCAAGCTAGCAAGGGTGAGTATCAAGCTTGGGAGAAGGCTTCCTGGGCTTGTGTAGCAGTCTGGTCAACCAGCTAATTGAGGTTGGAAGATCTCTCAACCCTCCTTTGTCAATTCCTAGCCTAGGCTAAGTACGACTTAGGTGTGGTAATTAATTAGGGCAACGTTAGGCACGAATCAAGTCCAAGAGTATTAATCAACCAAGTGCAAGAATTAAGTAGGTCTTAAGTGCGAAAACTCTAAGGGACAAAAGGTAAACTGGAATCGATCACTTATCAAGTGCGGAAATTCACTTAAGTACTCCTGACGACGCGATTTCAGACAAGACTGTAAACATAATATTCAACTCAAAAGAACAAAGTGATTGGTGCAAATTAACCTGCAACGAGAGTGTGCTTAGGTCCAAGGGGGTAGATAAATCAGGCATATGAACCTAAGATCAGGCAGACACTTAGGCCGAGACAGACAAAGCCTCAGATCTTCTGAAGCTAGTGTCAATCACATTGCCAGGTCTTGGGCCCAACAGTTGAGTGATTACCCATACACTCCCAGATCAGAAACAAGTGATTCTGAGATGTCCTATCACATGGAGAGACCAGTAGGCAGTTCAGGGTTGGCTTATCTAGAAAAGCCAGAAGGACCTTACAAGACTCAATTGGAATACATCAGGACTAATCGTCTAGGTGCTCGCATCTATGAAGATGGCCTGAGAAGATCGGTGGTCCAGATTAAGAACTCCGATCAACCCCATGGATTAGACCACCCAGTAGTCAAGTTTGAGAATGGAGCATACCT
Source organism: Ceratopteris richardii (assembly GCA_020310875.1). Taxonomy (NCBI): domain Eukaryota; kingdom Viridiplantae; phylum Streptophyta; class Polypodiopsida; order Polypodiales; family Pteridaceae; genus Ceratopteris; species Ceratopteris richardii. The sequence continues at coordinate 32,449,356 of CM035417.1, forward strand.
AGATAAAGAGGGGACTATATATGTAGTCACGACTCTTCCTGATAGAACTGATGAGTTTGGAAATGTGATTGCGGAGACCGACATGGGTGATATAGAGCAAGGGAACTTAGAGAGAGAGCCAAGAACCCCCCGTGGTAAATCGGTCTTGACCAAAATCATGACTCCAGAGTGGATTCCACAGGATAATAAAAACATCGATCTGCTTTTAAACCGAGAAACCGATGAGGCTTTTTGGAGATATAAATCTGCTCAACCTCAGGAAGTGAGTGCCTCACAATCTATGAGTTTAAAGACCCTGATAGCCCAGGCCAAGTAACCTACCTAGACAATGCATCAGAGAGAATCTTCATGGTCACTGAGCATGGCAGACATGTCTACACATGGAAGGGTGAATTTGTTTTTCCCCAACCAAGGTCTAATGTGTCCTTTGGTCACCAAGGAGCTGGGACCTCCCAAGCTCATGGAGCTCAAAGAGATAGAAGTAGAGACAAACCTGAGGTAAGTTTTGCCAACTCCCTGGGAAGAGAAAGAACGGGAACGGAAAGGAATAGAGTGGAACCTGAGAGACATAGAACCCCATGGAATCAAAGGAATACTGACGATTTTCCTTTGCCAAGGCCGAGAGAACACACTAGGACCCTGCGACCAACTCAACTGGTGAAGTCCATGAAGAATTATTTCGATGGCACGGGAGACCCTTATGACCATGTGGCAGAGTTTCGGCAAGTATTGAAAGCTGAACAGGTAGAGGACCTATTCACACAATATAATGCTTTTGGTCTAACCCTTAGGAACACTGCCCTTACGTGGTTTCAACCACTAAACGAGAGGCATTTCAGAGACATAGACCAGCTCTTAGAGGCATTTATCATTGAGTTTTCTAAGAGTGGAATCAGGCATAACACCTCCTCACTAATTCATAGCTTCAAACAAACACCTCAAGAGACGGTCAGACTAGCTGGAAGAAGATTTAGGCAGTACCTGGAGAGATGTCTGATGCCTGAGTTACCCACACCAGCCAAACAAGTGGCCTTGTTCTTAGATGGATTGTTGAGCACCAAGCTCAGGTCATATGTGTATCTGAAGGACCCCATAACGATAGAAGAGTGCGTGCGCATGTGCATAGACATTGAGGACAATCTAGGTGAGGAATTAGAACTATCAAAAATCTATAAGGATTCTGATAGCTCTAGTAGCCTGACATCTGGTCAATCCACATCCATTGAGGAACTTGCTGAGAAGGTAGCTCAAAAACTAGGTGTCTCTAGCAAACAAATTCCGAGATTTGCCCCAGCTAAGCGGTGTTACACTTGTGGCAGTGACCATATGGCAAGTGTATGTCCCATTATGGCCCAACCCCAGGCGAATCCTAGTAGCCAGTACTGCACCATAGAGCGCAGGTACACCAACCACACTGCACAAGACTGCCCATATAACAAACAAACTGTTAGGCAAAATTACCCTCAGCCATATCCACAACAGGGTAGATACCAGAATCAGTACCCACCACAACAATACAACCGACCACAGCAAACTTATCAGCCACCTTATCAAGGGCAGCAGAGACCTCAACCAGTCCTAGTACAGCAACCCCCTGCTCCAACCAATGTGATCCCAGTGAAATATGCATCTGCGGAAGAAAATCCGAACAGAGCCATAGTCTCAATCACCCCATTGCTATCAGACAGTGATCCAAGTGACCATAGTTTTGACTCCACACATATTGATAGCCCACAGGCTTATTACATGCAGTCACCCGAGCATAACGAGTCATACTATTATGAGGACCCAAGTGAAAATAGTGGGGAACCTGAGTATGCTAATGTCATGTACACAAACCCCAACTCTAGACCTCAACCTAGGCAGGTACGACCCCCATTTCCTAGAGGACCATGCTTCAGATGTCAGGGAGATCACTTTATACGTGATTGTCCACTACCTGCCCCTACACAACCTCAACCAATAACCATTCAGGGTTTCTGTCAAGACTGCGGAAAAGAGCATCTCCTACGAGATTGCCCAAAGAACCCTAATAACATGCCTAAAATCACTCCTATCAATGTTGTTGGGTTAGTTGTAGACTCCACAGGGAGTGCGACTTCCACTGCACCTGTGCAGGTGATCACAAGAGCCCAGGCACTACATCAAAACCAAGGTGTTGGTCAGGAAAAGAGCCCCGAGGTGAGTGAAACAGAGAGCATAACCAAAAAGAGAACTAGAGCCTGGAAGGATAGTCGTGAAAGAATGAAAAGGCAATGGGCAAAAAAGATGAGCGAACTTGAAGAAAGCTTGAGAGAAACCAAAGCAAAAATCATAGAGATCACATCTCAACCGCACTCTCACACATTCCCACCGCTACCATCCCCATCACCCTCCATCCCTCCACCCTCTAATACACCCCACGTAACCCACCCACCACCCCGAGTAGGATCAGTATTAGTTGATCCCACTCCTGAAGACATAGACATGATGCTTAAAGCATATCACGCCAGAATCCAAGAAGGGCCAAATGTAACGGATCATGACAAGTGCTACCCTAGAGCTGACCTAGAGATAGAAAGAACCAAGCTTTGCGCGAAAATGGTTGCATTGGCTCAGACTATGTTTGAAGCCAGTCGCCTTTTCAATTACTCGGGCTCAGCCAAGACACAATTACACTTGGATGGACTTCTAGAGAAGTTAGAGGGCATAATTGCAAGATCTGCCAAGGAAGAAAAAAATCAAGAAAGAGATAAAGCAAGCATAAACATGACCCATCCCCCACCGAAAGCTTATGTGCCCAATTCCACCGAACCAGACAACCCCCCCTCCCTAGAAAGAATAGAGAATCTAATTGCACAATCACAAAAGGAACTCGCCCCTCAACACCATGACAAGGCTAGTATAAGAGCAGGTCTTCCTACCCAGAAAGCCTATGTGCCTGAGGCCCACGTGCCTAACTCTACGGAGCCAGACACCTCTTCTTCTATGAATCAATACACACCAGAATTCTTGCGAGAGATTCAAGAAGAGAAATGGGCTAAAGAGAGTGAAGTTCCTCCTCCCATTGAACTAGTGGATGACACACATGATCAATTCCCACAAGACCTTCCTTCCATTTATGGAGAGCAGGAGAGTGCCCAATCTCAAGAAAGATTAGACTTCGAGTCTAATTCTTTACAAGAACTACCCCATTTCACAGGCCCATGGGAAGCAAAGTCCACCTGTATGAGGGCACCTACAGTCATGGTAAGAAATGAAGATTCAGTTATACCTAGGAACACAGAGGTAGTGAAGAACACCAAAGTGCAGTGCAATCTCACTTTGGAAGAGCTGCTTAAGGTTAGACCAGAAGTATGGAAACATGTAGCCAATCAAGTGCCCGAGATGGCAAAACCTCGTTCCCAGGTAGGATCACATAGGACAGCGCCAGAGATACCCTTGGATAAGATAGGAGATGTGTGTGAAGGTGAAGAAGGGAACACCTATCTTCCCATTACCTACCAGGAGTACACCACCAAGGCAATTTTGGACTCAGGTGCAGGAGTGGCAATTGCCACCACTTCCCTATGGAAGCGATGGGGCAAGCCAGCACTTCGACCAACGAGAATGAAATTGCAGATGGCCGATGGTCATATTGAGAGACCCTTAGGATTACTAGAAGGAATAACTCTCACCACCTGTGGTGTCGAGTTTGAACATACATTTGCTATATGTGACTTCAGCAAAAATCATGCCTATGAAATGATTTTGGGAAGACGATTTCTGCGGCAGTTGCAAGTGGTACAGGATTGGGGAACCAATTCCTTGTATTTGCAACATCTAGGTGTTACAACCAAAGTCAATCTTAAGGATTACTCTCATAGAGACGTACCACCTATTCAATGGAATCCCATCCATAGAGCCAAAGATGAGACTGAGTCTGTGCATTCCATAGAATCCGGATCCTCGTGGATGCATGAAGACACCCACTTATGGATGTGTAAGGTAGCAGTAGAAGAAGAGAAGAGAGAGAAAGCCAGAGAGGTAGGTGCAAAAGAAAACCATAGATCAATTCAAGACCCAGCCTATGCACCTGTAGTTTTTCCTGCTGAAGAATTTGAACCCCGTGGCTGGGCAGAAATCCTAGCAACAATGGATGTAGCCATCAATGAAGAGCAGTGGACACCCCACTGTGATGAGGATGGCTATGATATTTCAGTCTTCTCCATAGAGCCAATTATGGGAGAGGCAGTTCTAGAAGAATGCGAACCTAGCCCTGATGCATTTGAGGATGCAAGTGACTCCGATCTAGAGTCAACCATTATGGACCCACCCTTTGCATCAGATGAGGAATACTTTTATGAAGTAGAATTTCAACCCCAGAGGCACGGAGAGCTTACAAATGAGGTGAGGTTAGCCACACAAGTAGCTTCAAAAAGCGGAGGAAAGAAAAGAAGGAAGAAGGAAGTCACTCTGGAGGCAGAAGAATCCTTGTTTGAGGTCCCTGCAAACTTTAAAAAATATGAGATAGACGATAGGAGGGTCATGATAAGAATGCCTAAACGAGAGGCACAATCAGGAGCGGCCTATGATAACAAAGAAACCACCAAAAAAATAGTGGTAGCCCTAGAAGAGGGAGAGGAGAGATGTACTTACATAGGACATGACCTGACGGAAGATGAAGAGCACGAATTGATAGCCTTGCTAAGAGAATACAGAGATGTATTCGCTTGGAGCTACAAGGATTTGAAGGGTGTTGACCCAGACATATGCTCTCACACAATTCCCATGACCTCAAATGCTAAACCCTCTAAGCAAAATCCATACACATATAATGATAACTATGCTGCTAAGATCAAAGAAGAGATAGACCGCTTGGTGGAAGCCGGATTTATCTATGAGATTGAGCACACTGAATGGGTATCCCCCATTGTAGTGGTGCCCAAGAAGAACGACAAATTAAGAGTATGCATTAACTTGAAGAAGGTTAATGCAGCCACTATTAGAGATAGCTATCCGCTGCCTATCACTGAGCATCTATTAGAAAGGGTAGCAGGCAAGGAGGTGTACAGCTTCCTGGATGGGTTCTCTGGCTACAATCAAGTAGCCATTGCACCAGAGGATCAGCATAAAATGGCTTTTGCCACAGAGTGGGGTATATTCGCTTTTAGGGTAATGCCATTCGGGCTGACCAATGCTCCCGCAACCTTCCAAAGACTAATGTGCCATGTATTTAAGGAGTTCCTGAGGAAAAACTTAGAAGTCTATGTTGATGATCTTTGTGCTCATTCCAACATTAGACAAACTCATATTCCTGAACTCAGACAAATCTTTGATAAATGCAGAGAATATCAAGTCTGCCTGAACCCAGAAAAGTGTGTTTTCATGGTCAGGCAAGGCAAAATTCTAGGGCACATAGTGTCTAAGAACGGCATATCCACTGACGAAGAGAAAGTGAGAGCCATCGCAGAACTACCTAGGCCAAGGAATGTCAAAGAAGTTCAAGCTTTCATGGGGCATTGTGGTTACTACCGCCGATTCATTCACATGTATGCTGTCATTGCAAAGCCCATGTACGGACTTTTGACAAATTTTGAGTGGACTAATGAGTGTGAGAACTCCTTCAATGAGCTGAAGAAGCGATTATGTTCAGCACCAATCTTGACCACACCAGATTGGAGCAAGCCATTCCATGTTCATGTGGATGCCTCCAATTATGCTATTGGATGCGTACTTGCACAACCTACAGGTGAAGGGAACATGGATCTCCCTATTGCCTATGCTAGTAGACAACTAAATGCAGCTGAACGGAATTATACCACCACTGAGAGGGAAGGACTAGGCATGGTGTATGCGGTTAAAAAGTTTAGACATTATTTGCTTGCAAATAAGTTTAAGTTTTTTACTGATCATCAAGCATTACTATACCTCGTAAACAAACCATGCAACACCGGAAGGTTAGTAAGATGGTTTCTCTTACTAATGGAGTATGACTTTGAGGTTGTGGTGAGGAAAGGTAGGACTCATTTGAGAGCAGACCATCTCTCTAGGCTCACATCCGGAGAGGCCCCACAAGGAGTGTCAGATGACTTACCTGATGCATACTTGTTCAATTTGGAAGTGGTGCCCCAATGGGCCAAGCCCTTAGTGCCAATACTTACATATGGACCTAATCATCCAATAGTAAACACACAGGATAAGGAGGTAGTCAAAGCTCAAAAGTACCACATCATGGCTGGAAGTATGTACAAGCACACGGATCAAGGAATCTTGGCTTGTTGTGTAGAAGAGGACGAGTACGCTAAGTGGTTGCAATTAGCACATGTAGGTGCATTAGAGCAACACTACTCAAAACAACGAACCCTACAGACCTTGAGGAGACTAGGAGTGCATTGGCCGACTATGGAAGCTGATGTCCAAAAGTTGTGCAAGGAATGCCCAATCTGCTGCACTAAACCACCTGTGGAACATGCCACTCTTTATCAAGTGTCCATAGTGCCGGATTGGAGTGAACCCCTAGTATCCTTCTTGAGGACGAAAACATTTCCTCAAGATATGACTTTGGCCAGGCAAAGAAGTTTGGAACAAGAAGCCTTGGATTACACCATCATTGGTGATAATTTATACAAAAGGGGTAAGGATGGTTACCTGAGACTATGTGTCCATGAAGGTGAATACCTAAAGATCTTGGAAACAGCTCACCAGGGTGTAGCAGGAGGACATTTTGGTCCAGATAGGGTGATCAAAGCAATTCTATTTGCAGGATTTTGGTGGCCCACCCTTCACATGGATGCACATACCTATGTGAAGAGGTGTGAGATTTGTCAGCGAACCCAGTATCCTATACGCAAAGATGAGATGCCCCTGAAGCCCATGATGGGTGGACGTGCATTCTCTAAGTGGGGAATAGACTTTGTAGGTCCTATCAATCCCCCAGCTAAGGGTTCCCATGCTGAGTATATCATCGTTGCCACGGATTATCTAACCAAGTGGGTAGAGGTAAAAGCCACAATGAAGAACGACGCTCAGACAACTGCTAAATTCTTGTTTGAGAATGTATTCACAAGATACGGGCTACCCATAGAGCTAGTTAGTGATAGAGGCACTCACTTCTTGAATGAAGTTATTGAAAATCTGCTCCAAGAATTCTTGGTAGTGCATAAGAAGTCTGCCCCCTATCACCCTCAAGCCAACGGGCAAGCCGAAAGCACCAATAAGATCCTATGCAATGTATTGACAAAATTAGTGAACAATAAATGCTCTGATTGGGACAAACAGCTACACCATGCTGTTTGGGCATACCGAGTCGCCTACAAAACGGTACTCCAAGCCACCCCCTTTCAGATGGTATTTGGCCAAAACGCAGTGCTACCGTTGGACTTCTTAATACCTACGTTGAAAGTAGCACAAGAGCACGAATGGACGGGTCATGAACTCTCCTCGAGACTTTTTGACCTTGAACGATTAGGAGAAACAAGACTGAGAGCAGCTGCAGGGATATATGCAGCTAAGAAGAGACAAAAGGCATACTTTGATGCCCATGTGAAGGATAAGGGCTTGAAAGCAAGAGATCTAGTTTTAGTCTACACATTGAAACAACACGCAAGAAAGCTAGAAAAGAGAGGCTACGGACCTATGATCATCAATAGGATCTCCACGAGTGGAGCAGTACAACTAGCCACTTTAGAGGGTGATGTTCTCCCAAACTATATTAGCGGATGCAGAGTCAAGCTGTATCAAGAACCCCTCACGAAGGAAATGCTAAGTCGACTCAATACTGCTAAGCAACGTAAAGAGGAGGAAAAACGAATTCGAGAAGAAGCACAGGCAGAGGCCTTAGAGCGTATCAGATGCATGAAGTTGAGGAGACAAGGGAGGGATCAGCCTATGACTGACACGCAAGAGTCTCCAGGCTATCACATGGCCATGTGTGAGACTTCAGGTGAACGTACCCATAAGATAGTGGACCGGCGACCTTTTGTGACCCTAGAAATAGGACAAAGAGACAGCACAACAAGCGTGAGAGCTTTAATTGATTCAGGAGCAGCCACAAGTGCAGTTCAGCTTTCTTATTGCCAGCAGCTGCAATTGGAGGTAAAACCCCTAGAAGCATATCTGATAGGATTAGGAGGTGTTGAAACCCCTTGCATGGGAGAGGTGGATCTTCCCCTCTACATACAAGAGGTCCTCATGCCAGCAAAAGTGCTAGTGTGTGAAGACGAGGATCTGACCGAACCTCTTGTCTTAGGCCAAGACTGGATCTATGATCACGCAGTCAACCTCAACCTAAGAAGTGGGCTTCTTCAGGCTTGGGTAGGCCAAAGCCGTCTCACGATTGAATTAGAAAATCAAGCACTCAAACCAATAGAACAGGCACCAACTCCTGGTCCCTCCAGGAATCCACATGAAGATAACAATGTTGTTCTTGTACAAACTTCTATGATGCAGAGGATCGTCAATCTTACTGAAGGTACAGGAGCCAATAAGGAGTTCCTAACTGATCCAAAGAAGATTCTAAATGAGCAGACCGAACATCACTCGACACGAAGGAGGCTGCTGATCAAGAGGCAGGAGCGCCAACCCGTGCAACACGGAGCACCTCGTGGTGCGAAGCAGATCGGGATACGCAAGGATGGAAAACCCACAACTCTAATAGCAGACTCTCAAGGAGACAAGAAACGAGCCTCACCATCAAGGAACAAAGTGAAGAAGCCCCCTAGGATAACCCCTAGGCATACCATCTCTATTTGGGTTCCTAAGCGGTCAATGAAGGCCACCCCTAATGCTAGACAGATATGGGTGCCCAAGGCCTGCTTACAAGCCCAAATTACTTCACCTTCAGGCACTAGGATGAAGCAGCTTTCACAAGCACTCGTGGCCAACAACTCAGAAAATGAAAAGATACCTACACCTCTCACTGTCTCCACTCCCATCAACCCTAGGAATGTCTGGAAATGGGTACCCAAAAGGTCCCAAATACATCACACTCTCATCCAAAAATCTTCACCTGTCTTTAGTTCTAAGAGCTACGAATCCTCTATCAAAGTTTGGAGAATTAAACTGTGTATTAAACCCCCTGACCCAATTCTGTAAATCCGTCCACTCTAACACAGGAGCATTCTGAGCCCATTGCATAACCAAAGTATGCATCTAGGATGACACTGACCTCTAATCACCACTCACACCTATCACAAACACTTCACCACTAACCACTGACCTCCGGGATTGTCATGTTAGTATTGTGAAGGGAGCACCATTACATCTTGTTTCCTAGGCAACACTAATGTGCCTTTCTTCTTCCAGCAACCTACTCTCATGGCAACAGCGGCAGGCACAAGCTCTCAGGCAGGCTTTGGTGCTCAAATCAATTGGGATGCCATGCCGGTGGAGGCCCCACCAACAGCTCGGCCTGAAGAGTTCGTGAATGTGCGGAGAATTCCTATTCCAGATCCACCAAATGGCCTAACCGAAAGAGTAAAGGGGCATTCTCACTGGTTCAATGAGATGCCAGGAGATTTGGGAGACGCGGATCATATCTGGGAATCCAAGATGGAATGTGGAGGAGTGTGGTGGACCTTCTAGTTCTTCTCATGAGAATTCGAAGCATTGCAAAATGCAGCTCCACTTCAAGATATCTGGCAAAAAGCAGGATTACAAACTTATTTTAGTGCAGCTCTGCCTAAACCCGACTTCCTCAGGTGCTACTACCTAATTGCCACGCTGAAGCCGACAGGTGATAAAGATCATTCAGGCACATTCTGGGTGCCCTCCTTGTCAAATCTGGAGGAAATGAGGAAATTCGAATTGAATGTTACTTTAATCAGGGAAGCACTTCAGATGTATGGCACGCATGTACCTTCTGACCGAGACCCATTGATACCTGAGTCGATGAAGAGCAACAGAATCAAGAAGTTAAAAGAAATGTGCGCCCTCACCCCCAACATCGCCATACCATTGCGGATGTGCCTCCAACACTTCGCATTCCCAGCTCAGGACCGTTTCACCCAACCTCACAAGAAAATATGGTATGGGCTATATCTAGCAGAGACTGGAAGCTTGCCCATTAAGATGCCTGTATGGATCTTGGACCAAGTGTATGAGGCAGGCAAGCGGGGAGTGAGGAAGCCTACTTTACATGGCTGTTGTGCGCTTACAAGAATTATCTATAGATGTCTTGCATATGATGTGCCGGTTGCCAGAGCCCTAAAATATGCACAACTGGAGTTGTTCAAAGGGCGGAAGTCAGGGAGCCAGCCTGCAAAACGAATGCGTGGATCGCTCTCCCAGGTAATGATCCATCAAGAAGCCACGACCGAAGCTTCTCCCCGACCAGAAGCTCAGGTCGCACCTTTCACGATCCATCTTCAAGGAGTTCAAGCTGGGGAGGTGGTACAACCCGCTCCATCCGCCCCTCCACTACCTACCGATGCAGAGTTTGCATCTATGGCCACCTTCAGAGAGGATCCAAACTTTGATTTTGAAAGATTCCTGCAGACGGTCCCCCTATCAGACAGTGAAGATTCCCCTGACAATGTTGATCCGGGAGCATCAGTCCAAAGAGAACAGCCACGGGGCGAGACAAGCAGAGTACATGGGGAAGAGGTGACACAACACCCTCATGACCCAAACACACAAGTTTAGGAAGGTGCGCAAAGAAATGAACCAGAAGACAGTGAAGAGGAGGCCCCTGCCTACACGGCACAACTCAAACGGCTATACAAGATGATCAAGCAGGTACAGAGAAGACATAAGATGACAGAAGAGGCGAATAGAGCTGAACCAGATGCTTCAAACCGAGAATGTCGACTCACATTTTGTGTAATCATTGAATCTATTGGCAGAGACATGTGGGATCGGGGAAGCATTGAGGACAATGGTCTATCAGGAAAACCCTATCTATGATCAACGAAGGATTGATACACGGCCACGATGAGGGAAAATGATTCAAATGGAAGTCTCTACTGCCTTGCCTACCACAATTTCAGAGGATGTTCACATGACGAGCCCAAGTCCCACTGACGAACAAGATGTAATTACTCAGGTACCATCTCCACTGTCACCTTCCATTCAACCCTCAGAACCCTTCTCCACTAGCCTTCCTGAACAACCGATGTCCACCCATCATGAAACCATTGTACACACCTCTGTTTTTACATCCTTCCCTTTACCCACATCCATCACTTCCACCCAAAATTTTGAACCTCACACCGGTCATCCGGCCACCGATCAAACCATAATAGGTCACCCCTCCTATCTCCCCGCCCTTGGACAACCACTTGCCACTAGCCAGACCTCATTCCATCCTTTTCCATTCACCCACACCCAAACCCTATCCACCACTTCCCTGGTAACTGCCTCATCCTCAACCCAAGTCACACAACCGTCATTCTAGACAAACCTTGTAAATATACTCCAACAGGTGGATAATTATAATAAAAAGTCCCTTTCGCAACCCCACTCCCCCACATTCACTGCCACCACTATCACACCACCCACCATTCCTATATTCACAGTTCACGAATCACACACTCTCACGTCCGATCCCATGGACATCTCACCATCCACAGGATCACCCACCACCACTGTTATTCCAACATCACCACGTGTCATTTCACTCACGTCGCCATTTCCAAACATTGTAGGCACAACATCCACTTTTCCCTTTCCCATCTCCCGACCCCTTGCATCTTCCACCCTCACCCCTGCACCCACCTCATTTAGTCATGCACTCAACACCATGCTCGAAGCTGCTACCCAACTTAAACAGGAATACAGGTTATTAGAAGAAAACAATAAAGAGCTCTGTACTTTGTCATCCCACCTCCAGGCACGTGTCACTGCCTTGGAGTTGTCTAATACGGAATTACAGCAGGAGGTGACCACCCTCCAACAACATCAGGTGGAGTTTGAGTCCACACATACAGAGAAGAGTAGGGCAACGGAAGAACAACTTAGAGATCAGCTAGCCCGTAATGCTAGACTACAACGAAACATGGCTCTACTCCGACGCCATTTAGCGGCTGCTCAAGAAGAAAACAAAAGACTACAGCAACAAAATCAAGACAACCTCGAAGCAGCCATGGAAAATACTCCAAGGGCACCCATCGACCATGCTAAATTCCAAGCCATCCCCTCAGAAAACATACAACAAATATTGGAAACCTATGCCAATCTCTTAGAAGCACATGATCAGCTTGCTGACCAAGTCAAAGACCTACAGAAAGCCCAAGTGCCTACACCACACCAACGAGAACCTAAAGAGATGGCCAACGCTGCAACCTCACCAGAGCCGGAATTATCAGTAGCCAGTGAAGTACTAGAGCTACGTCAGCAGGTGGCCGAGTTAAAAATTAAGTTGTTACAATATGAACGACCCCCCTCCCCACCTGATCAGCCAAGTGAAGAGGAGACTATTGTTATTCCGATGGAAGAAACATTCGGAGATAATTATGAGCCACAACCTCTTCCAGGTGGCAGGATCACTGAAGAGGGACAAGATACATATGAGGAACCCCCGTCAGCATGGATGAAGCAAGTAGAGGAGATGGGTCACAATCACGAAGAGCGTGTTGCAACTCAGATGCTAGCCATGAAAGCCATAGAGGAGACCATACTCAAGTCTGAATATTTCTCGAACTTGGCTCCTAGGCGGCTGATAACTAGCTCAGAGTTACAATACAAACCTTATTTTGTATTGTTGGCGGACTACAATGCTGAGATCAAACGCATAACCAACAAGTACCCCTCTTTCGCAACACAATTCGAACCCGAGGACATCCCAGAGGCAGCCAAAAAAGGGGCCATATTCCAGCCCATATGGAGGCAAAAGTTACTGGAGACCTATCCGGAAATGTTACGAACATGGGATCATGCTCCCATGCATCTGAAATATAACCCATGCTTTGGACCAGTACAAAGAAGACGCTCCTGGAAAGCATTCGCCATCAAGGTTCAGAACAATGTGAATTGCAAACAGTGGCTGAACTACCCCAAAATCGCACCACCAACAGGCCCACCTACAACAGCGTACATGATGGCTACCATCCGATATTGGCTCCCACGCCTCCACTCCATGCCAGATGTAGCTGCACAGGTGCTACTCAAGATATTTGATATGATGCAGGTTGTGCTCAAAACCTTCCGCAACGTATGTAACATTCAGCCTCCGATTCCCGGCTTCATCAATGGTAATTATGACCTCCTGTATGATATGAGCACAACCCCAAGCATACGAGTTGCTTATGCATGGCACGCACGCATCAGATATCTCCCTACCTGCTATAAGCAAACTTTCGACGATATGTTCACCACGGGGTTTTGGGAGTCACACTCAGAAGTGTTCGCACCACGCCCAACCCACCTGCTACATCTATTCGCGTGTGAACAAACCATGCACTCAGAACTCTACACCACACCACACCCTGATATGCCGGGAGCAGTCAATTGGGATGCCCTCCAGAGAGACTTGGTCCGGGGACTACGCATCAAGGAACAAGAAGTGGCAACCGACCTCCTGCAGAAGTACATTGATCAAACAGTGGAGCAGAGGTCTGTCAGAGACGACAGACCCTAGGGGGGGGAGAGTGTTGACAGTATACGGGAAGAAGCAAGTACGGACACACATGCAGATCTAGCACTAAGGCAACCCTTCATTTTTTTCAAAACCCTACATCATTTTAAAGTGATTCTCATCACTAAAAACCCCTGTAAATGCCAATTTCACCTTTTTGTAGCTCCATTTTGTACAAGCCGAGGAGTCCTCGAGCTTGAGGAGCCTTAGAAGTAGTTGCCTGCCAATTTTCATATTTTTTAGATCTCGTTTGAGCCCTCAAATAAGCCCTGGAACCTAATTTTTAACTAGGCCGGACACTAGGTCTGGACAGGGCCAAAGCTAGTCAAAAACTATAAATAGAGCTAGAGAGCTCATTTTTGGGGCTAGCTTCTTGTAGTTTGAGCTTGTATGAGAACTTTGTTGCAATAGAAGTGATTCCATTGTCTTACTCTCTTTGTTCTTGCCGTGTGCGTGCGTGTGCGTGTATGTGTGTGCCTGCTTGTGTGCTTCTCACTCACGCACTTGTGCTTCCACTTGCTCGTGGTATTCATACCATCCTCACGTCTTCCCGGATTGACATTAAAGGAGGTGCTACTCATCACTAAGCTACACTAACCTGTAAACCTTTTTCCAGTATCTTTCCAACACTCATCAGATTCTTGGTGATAGTAGGTACATAAGAACCCTGCTCAACGGATTTCTATTCCCATCAGAAGTTTTGACATTTCCTACCTTGAACACTGAATGCTTGGTCTCATCACTTGTTTGTACTTGGTGCTTTCCCTTGGGCTCCTCAAGATAAAAAAGAAGAGCTACATTGCCTGCTACATGGTTTGAACATCCTGAGTCAATATAGAAGAGTTCATACCTTGTTTTGAAGTCATATTCATAATGTGAAGAGAATCCTCTTGATCCTCTATGTAATTGTTGAAGTCCTTTCTTGATTTGTATCCTCCGTGATAATTGCCGTTGTAATTGTTGTTGTAGCCATGGTTGTATCCTTGATTATGGTTGAACCTTCCTCTTTATTGTGAGTAGCCACCTCTTTGATATCCTCTTCCTCTCTGATTCTTGAAGTTCCTATAGCACTCATCTATAGTGTGATAAGACAGTCCACATATGTTGCATGGGGAAGAGTTGAAAGGTCTCCCCCTACCTTGCTTACCTCCTCTGCCCCTTCCTCTTGAATTCCTACCTCTCTCTACATAGTTAGCTTTTCATCTTCTACTTTTTTGTTCTTCCCTTTATCTTTGGAATTTCCTTTATCTGTGTATAGGGCAAAAGAGTTGTTACCTCTTGATGGTTCTCCATTTTTGTTGAGCTTGGCTTCATGGGTAAGAGTTGTCCCATGAGTGTGGTAAGATATGGAATCTGCATGTCCATGTAAAGGTCCATAGCAATTTTGAAGGCTTCCCACTTATCATCTGCCTTGATGCCATTGATTATTTGTCTCGCTATTTGCTCCTTTTCAATCTCCTCTCCTATGCTTGCCAATTGATCAGCCACATCTTTAACCTTGGTCGCATACTTTGAAACAGTCTGCTTGGGTTGCATCCTTTGAGTAGTAAACTCAATCCATAATTGATTTTTTCTAGCTCTTGTGTTCGAAGAGAAATATGAAGACAATGTATCCCAAGTCTCTTGATGTGAGGAAGAAGGAAGTCAGAAATAGAGTTAAGTAGATATGACCTTGCTAAAGTATCTTTGGCACACCATGAGTTGAGTCTTTCAAGTTCCTCTCTTGTAGGTTGACCTTTGCTTCTGAATATGGCCATCTCCTCATCTCTTGATATGTATCCATAGAGACTCCTTCCTTGTAAAAATGTCCATCCTCAAGGACCATGTTGGATAGTTGTTCTTGTCCAATTTATCAATAAAAGAAGGGATACCATCTCCCATTTTACCTCAACTTGCTCTAATACCATTGTTGGAAGAGATGGATGGATACCTCAAGGAAGTGAGGTGGTACTGCCAAAACATGCTTTGTACCTGCCCTATTTCGCTTCAGGGTTATGTATTACGCCCTCATAGCTTGAAAAAAACACCAAATAAGCACCTATTTACTTTGGAGTTGATGCTTCAAACAATTAGATCAAAACAGACAACTTCACAAATAGCTAGCAATCAAAAACTTGCTATTTTGGTCTTGACACCTGCTGAATATTTTTCTCAGTGCTCATAGTACAGTAGCAATTAAGAAAATTCCTTTTGGGGGAAGCAAATTGGCTTAGATAGATAATGATTCCAAATGCAATCACTTAAAATTATAAACCATACACTGAGCAATAAATTTAGCAATTGGATGCTTACCCCCGACTTTTTAGGATTGTGTAGAGAAAGACCAGAGAGCACTTCGACGTGGATTTCTCCAAATTGGTTGAAGCAAATGCCTTGAAACTTTGACAACATGAAGATGACTTTGAGCTGGTTCCAACAAGCTATAGAACATGCATAATGATGAAGAGATCACTGAGATATGGTCATGCAAAGTTCACTGTTCTGAGTAGTCATAACAGAGATGTAGAGAGAGTTGATCAATGATGTAAACTATATTATAGAACATTGTTTTAGATGATCATTGGAATAGAGATGATGCCCAATGATAGTGATCTAAGTGAGCAATGGTGTAATCCACTTAGCCTCTACAAAAGATCAACAATAAGCTCAAGAATTTGGGCTCAATGGTCATGAGTTTTCCAAGTCTTTTATAAGTGATTTACCTTGTGATTCACCTCCAAGTTTGAATTTTGAATTCAAACTTTGCTTCTACCTAAAAGAGCTTCCTCCAAATTAGGAGTTAGTTCATCAAAAATGTAGCTCATAGCTCTTAGTTCTCCAAGCTCCACGCGATGTATGGGATTACAAGATTCTTCAAGTAAAAATAGCTTTTACAATGGTTAATTATCAAAACAATTACAAGCTATGGTTCATATGATCCATCAAATGGTTGCACATATCTTCTTCAATGTCTAGCCAAATGTGAAGGCTAGGATTTGCACCAACATAGATGACTATAGTAGATGGACAACACTTTACTTTATGAAGCATAAAGATGAAGTCTTCACTTGTTTCAAGAAGTATTTGGCATTGATTGAGAATAAAATAGGTAGAAGCTTGAAGAGGCTCAGATCTGATGGAGGTGGTGAGTATTTTTCACATGAATTTGACTCATTCTTATAGGACAGAGGCATAAAGAGAGAGGTTACAACCAAGTACACTCCTGAACATAATGGAGTGGCAGAGAGAAGGATTAGATTAATAGTAGAGGCTGCAAGATCAATATTGAATGAAAAGAAACTTCCAAATTACTTATGGGTAGAGGCTGTTTCCACAGCCACATACTTGATTAATAGGCTTCTATCCAAGTCTCTAGATGGAATGACACCTTATGAGGCATGCAATTTGGAAAGTGATTTTCCAACTCTAACTCAAGAAGAGCCACAAATATCAGAAGATGTCAACTCACAAGATGAAGAACAAATTGACTTCAAAGCTTGGAAGTCCAAGGGCAAGACAAAATTCAAACAATTGGAAGACATTCCAGAGTCATCCAATCAAGCACTTAGAAGATCTCAAAGGGAGAGCAAGAAACCCATAAGGTATGGATATGACACATCACTAGTCACCAAGCATTCTATATACATGGCTAAAGATTCAATATGAGAAGAGCCTTCTTTATTTGAAGAAGCCAACAAGAAGGAAGAATGGAGAAAAACTATGCAGGAAGAAATTGAAACACTTCAAGAGAACAATACTTGGGATTTGGTTCCCAAGAAACCAAGCATGAAGATAATAGGATCCAGGTGTATTTACAAAATAAAGAAGAATTCAGATGCTTCAATCAACACGTATAAAGCAAGGCTAGTAGCAAAGGGATTTGCTCAAACCCATGGAGTGGATTATGAGGAGACCTTCTCACCTATGGCCAAGATGCCAACAAGCAGAGTTTTAGTAAGTATTGTTGCCTCAAAGAATTGGAACTTATATCAGTTAGATGTTAAAAATGCATTCCTTAATGGATGGATCTCTAAAGAAGGCTACATGGCTCAACCACTAGAATATGAAGACAAAGACAAACCATATTATGCATGCAAATTAAGGAAAGAACTTTATGGTTTAAAACAAGCTCCTAGAGCTTGGAACCATAGACTAGTCACATATTTGCAAGACCAAATTTTTGTTGCTAGCAAAGCATATTCTTCTCTGTTCATAAAGAAGATTAACTCAAAAGTTATTTATCTATGTTTTTATGTGTATGACATTATCATTACAAGGAATGATGCAAATGGCATAAAGTAGATCAAAACTCAGATGATGGAAGAGTTTAAAATCAGTGACCTTGGTTTGTTAACATACTTTCTTGATTAGAACTTGTATATTCAGATTCTAGTGTCTTATTACTCAGAGGAAGTACATTCATGAAGAGTGGACATATGCTATAGAGTAAGTACATAAATTCAATTTATGCATACACCAAGAAAACCTCACATGGAAGCTGCCAAGAGGATCTTAAAGTATCTAAAGGTTACCATAAATGAAGGGTTATTTTATCCATTCACTTCTTACTTGGATATCAAGCTATACTTTGATGCAGATTGGGCTGGCTCAAAAGATGATAGGAGGAGCACTTCTAGCTACTTATCTTTTGCAAGCTCAATGCTAATTTCATGGTCATCAAAGAAAAAAACAATTGTGGCAGTGTCATCAACTCAAGCTAAATATAGAGGCTTAGCAAATGCAGCACAAGAGGCTATGTGGCTCAAGCTACTTTACATAGATTTGGGATTACATTCTCATACTCCAATAACCTTTGAAGATAACACTAGTTCATTGCATTTAGTTGCTAATCTTGTGTACCATGCAAGGACTAAGCACATTGAAGTGCACTATCACTATGTGAGAGAAAAGGAAAAATCCTCAACTTTTTTTTAAGGAATGGTGGGCTGGCAAAGCTAATAGGCCTTCCAAAGAGATGTGCAATATTCTCAGAAGAAAACAAATTAAAGACGAGATCCCGCTATCAATTTGACAAGAATGGGGTGGAATGTAAGACAGAGGAAGAGAACATTGGCATTACAGAAGCACACTTCAAGTATCTCTTGGGTGGTGCGTGTCCCCTCTCCCCCCATAGGCGGGATTTAATGGCCACCATCTCTCGGACTGCCTTGCATAGAATCCCATGCAACTTGGGTGCTCTGCTTGATGCCACCATTTTCAAACAAGGGATCATTAAAGTTATTGACTCGCTTCCAAACGGAAAGACCCCGGGGCCTGATGGGCTCACTAATGAGTTCTTTAAATCATTCAAATTTGTGGTGGCCACCCCCTTGCGTCTTGTCTGGCTTGAGGCACTCAAGTTTGGTGCTCTTCTTGCTTGTCTTAACAACGGCATCAAAAAAGGGGAGAGGAATAGAATTGAGAACTGGAGACCTATCGCAATGCTTCAAACCGGGTATAAGATTCTTGCCAAAGTTATTGCCAACATGATATCCTGCCATTTAGACCAGCGGCTTAGCAAAGACCAAAAAGGATTCATTAAGGGAAGGTCAATATTGGAAGCCATCATTGATATCTGGGAAGGCCTGGACTTTGCTGAAGAATCTAATCAGGACATCGTCTTCCTCAAGATCGACTTTGACAAAGCCTACGATAGATTGGAATGGGACTATATTTTACAATTGCTGAAAGACCTTGGGTGTAGTCAGAGATTCCTCAGGATGATCTCCACTCTCTTTGGTAATGCTTCGACCAAATTCAATGTCAACGGGCAACTTTCAAAGGCAATCAAACTAAAATGATCCATCAGGCAAGGTTGCCCATTGGTCCTGCTGCTCTTTGCCATCGTCATAGAAGAACTTAGCCGAATTGTGGAGCGACAGATGGAGCTCGGTCACATAAGAGGTATCACTTTGCCACATAACTCTGGTCAAATGACCATGAGGCTCTTTGCGGACGACACAAATGCCTTTGTTCACAATGACAATACCAGCCTGGAAACCTTTTGGTGGTGCCTTGACACTTTCTTTGAGGCCTCTAGTTCCAGAATTAACCATTCCAAGACTGCATTCAGGATTGTCAAAGGGAACCAAGCCAATCTCCTTAATGTGCAGGGATGCCAAAGCATTCAATCGGGTTAGGTCATTCGCATTCTTGGTATCCCCATGGGATTCAGTGTTACTCTGGAACAAAGGTGGGCCTGGCTCCTCGCCAGACTTAATAACAAGCTTAACTATTGGAGAGGTCTACAAATTAATCTTGCTAGCCGGGCCATGGTGATCAACACATTCCTCGTATCCTCAATCATATACTTTCTCTCTTGCTGGAGACAGAAGGATAAAGAATTAACCAAATTGGAAAGTACTTGTAGGAACTTTGTATGGACTGGGGACCATAACAGGAGGGGAGTACCTAAAATCAAATGGTCCATATGCACTAGCCGTAAGGAGAGGGGAGGTCTGGGTATTATGGACATTAGTAGCATGGCGAATAAACTTGCGGTAAAGTGGATGATTAAGGCCTGGTGCAATAGAGATTCCTCTTGGGCCACATTAATTTTCAGAAACACGAACGCGATCTCTCTGGTGGGCTACCCTGGATGGAAAAACCTTGACATCCTCACCCTCTTATTCTCTCCCATTCCTGTCTCACCCAAAGGATGGAGCCAGGTAAGATCCTTGTGTTTGAGTTGGAACAGATTCAAACCCCACATTAGAATCAGTGAAGATTGGAAGTGGGTTTTGGGTATAAGACAAAATGACTCTATCTGGTTCCCGATCCAAGGCAGAGAATGTATTAAGTGCCATGAGACTCTGGAATAAGGGATTCAAACAATGCAAGCACTTCTGGAAACAAGACACAAAAACAGATGGGTGGACTTTGAGGACCTTGACCATAGTGTTGCGGTCACGTTCGAGGAATGGAATGTCTTATTGAGTAGACGCCATGCTTGGGATCACTCTAAAATCTGGCTACTTAAGGGATAGGAGGCTCCGGACCTAAAGGGCCTTAAATGGTATAATGGCAATCACCTCTCCAAGCTTCCATATGTCTAAGCTCACAATGACATTCATATCAATCTCAACAAGAAATGGTGTCTCAACTGGACGCGGCTTCGTTGGGATTTGAAATTCATGTCTATCTGGCACCCTCTCATTGAAAACAAAAGTCAGTCCTCCTATGGCAAATCTTACACCGTGGAATATGGACCAATGCAAAAGCTAAAAAGATATGTGGTGTTTCACCCTGGTGCAAGCGATGTTGCCGTAGCAAAGAGGATATTGGTCACCTTTTCTATGCTTGCCCTAAATCCCTTCAGTTATGGACGGTCCTTGGTCGCTCTTTGGGACTCCAAGAACAAATCAATTGGAAGCAAGCACTTATAGGTGAAGCGATCGGCTCTTCTACAGCGCTATGGAACGCGATCAGGGGAGAGATCCTTTGGGAGATTTGGCGGGAAAGATGCGCTCACAACTTTGGTAATACCCCCAAGGAGTGGTCGATCGAGAAGTCCCTATTCCTTCTCGGCAAAAGAATTGCGAACTGTAAGAAACACCCCCCCCCCTTCAAACATCACAAAGAGCTACAATATGTCAACAATAAGCTTAAAACCAAGTGTGCTCCGCACAAAAGGGATGCGAGGTTTATCAACCTCCTCTATAACTTCATGTAAGCTTCGGTTGCTTCGCGTCTCTCTGGAACGCCATCTGAGGGAAGGGCCTAGGGATGCTCTGGCGGGAAAGATGTGCTTGTATATTTAGTCGATTGAGAGACCATTGTCCCTCCTTGGCTCATTGTTAGAAATCCCTCCCCCCCTTTCAGGCTTCATCTTGTACAACAAGCTAAAACCCAAGTGGGCCCCACATGAGGGTGATCTCCTGTCTATGTAATGTCATCTAAACTATGTAAAAGCTACCCCCACTTTGTGGGATGGGGGGATCCCGTGGGCACTTGTCCCCTTTTCTTGTACTTTTCTTTTAATTAATTCAAGTCCGGGAGAGTAGGCTAAGGCCGAACTTCCTTATTTAAAAAAAAAGTTACTTAGCAAGGATATTCAATTGTCCTATGTGTCTACAAATTTACAATGTGCAATCATATTAACCAAATCTAGGGATGGCACCAAATTGAATAGGTCCAAAATGATGATTGGATTGTAGGAAATCAAGGAGAAATGAAGACCAAGCATGTTAGGCTTGAGGTGGATCTGTTGGTGCAAATGATTCCAAGCCTACATACTTGGACAATTATCATTCACTTCATATAATCATTTAAAGTCAACATGACTATTCCCTTGTAAAAAAAGGCATTTTTATCCTTGTAAAAGTGCACATGTTAATAACACTTACTCTCATGTGGAGTTAGGAGGAATCAAATCACAAATCAGTTGATAGATGATTGATGAGGAAGCAAGTCCTAAAGTTTAGGATTCACTTTATGGTGAGAGTTTGAATTTGAATTCAAACATGGCTCCAACTCTAGCTATAAAAGATAGATCAAAATCTCATGTAAATGTGAGCCCAAATTGGAGATCATTTGAGAAGGATTTTTAGTAATAGTGAGCTCACTCTATAGCTCCATCAGTACCCTCACATTGTGCAATTGTACATTGCCAATATCATTGAAACTCTATGTGATTCAATACATATACATTGATCACATCTCTACTTCACTTCTCTGTCATGTTCAACTCAGAACAGTGAACCTCTTAGACTTAGTTCTTAGTGAATAATTGATCATTTGATGTGATTTAAAGTGATATAGATTCAGCATATTGTCTATTTAAAGTAGTACAAAGTTTCATTGTCATCGCTTTAGTCAATCTCCAGATATCTTCAAAATTCTACTCACTGGCCTACATACTATGGAAGCTCAAAAATGTCAGGATGGTCATCTAACTTGCTAAGCATAATTCTTTGAGTACACTTGATCATTTCAAGTGAAATAAATTGTGATTGGTAGCTATCTAATTCAATTAGATAGTGCCATAAGGAATTTGATCAATTGCTAGCAGGTTAAGAGCACTGTTCATTTACTAAACATGTGTAGAGACCAAAATAGCAAGTTTTAGCTCATAGTTGAATCTCCTACTCATTTGTTTTGATCCATTGATTAGAGATCATACTTCAAAGCACTTATGTGATTATTTGTGGTTCCTGGGAAGCTCAAGAGGTCTACTTTACACTTCTCAACTTGTTCTTTGCTAGTGTGAAGCAGGGATTTGTAGCACCACTTCATCTTTGGAATCTATCCTCCATCTCCTCAACATTTTTTTCTTTTGTCCATACTTAGTTTGGAAGAATGTGAAAAGAACCCTCATGCTAAATTAACCAATCAGCTAGAAATAAGAGGTACTTTGTGATGCTCTTGAATGTAACCAAAAGGAAATCCCTCTAGAAAATTTAGAGGGAAAGATGTGTTATTAACTCCAATTGCTCTTCCAAAGACTGATCCATTGATAAATTTGTAGATTGCCTGGGTAGAAGAATAAGAAATTTGGGAGGAATCCACCCTTCCAAGAGTCAAGACTGTTTATCTTCTAGAAGAATAAGCTCAAAGAGAGTGGATCTTGCATGAGATCGACATCAGGATAATCAACCTCCTTCACAATTTCCTTCAAATTTCTTCTATTTCTCTCATTTTTTTGAAGTTAAACTTGTTTTAGAGAAAGAAAAGCAAATCATCACATAGAAAAAGATATATGACAATAAAATGCCAACCTCATTTATAGTTCAATTTTGAAGGAATTTAATTATATTATCCACTCTCTTCACGACCTATGAACAATTCAAAATAAAATATAAGTATTAAAGAAAGAAATATTATAACATGTATAGTAAAAACATTTGTAGATTCCTAACCTTATGCCCTTGTTATAGCCTATATTCAAATACATCATCAAAACTATTTTTTCTCCTAGAAAACCTTTTTATTCATGAGTTGGATATCTTCACCCCAAAAATTGTTGCAATCTACATAAACGGAAAGAAAACTCCATCATTAAGAAATGATAAATGCTATGGAATGACTAATGCCATAAAAATTTCATGCAATGTTCAGAATGTACTTGTAAGGCTATGGAATGGTTGTTCTTCCAACGACATATAAAGAAATGTAGCCAAACCACAAATAAAACATATGTAGATAGGTCAAACACATATTAAATGCCATCAAGAACTCAAAATTTCACAAAAATGCCTAGATCCTCATGCAATTCTTGGAAAGCACCTATAAGGATATAGGAAATATATATGTAACAAATAAAAACATATCGAGATAGGTCAAAGATATATTCAACACTATAAACCATGCAATATTATAGAGTAATATTTATAATTGATAGAATATCTCACTCGAGTAGAGTTTTCGAGTTTCATAGTTGCCATTTCAAGACATGTTGTGCAATAGCAATCATCCCATTGTCTTTGTGGCCACAATGAAAAATCAATTTTCCAAGATGTCTAAAGATGTCTAACTCGATGAGGCCAATATCTAACGGGTTGCATGTACACCCATGCACCTTTGGAGTACTCATGTGGCATGCATTGTCCATCTGTAGCTTTGATATGGTGACACCTTAATGTGAGAGCTTCATCTTTTGGTTGCCTACAGCCTTTAGATGTTGCCATTGAAGTTCAAGGTCTTCAATCTACAACAATAGTTCAATATGGGAGATGCAGATAGCTTGGAATACAGATACAAGAGCTTCAATGGTGTGCTATAGAGATAAACTAGTGAAAAAAAGATGTCCTTTTGGGACCTAACATGAAAATGTGAGGTTTAGGAGGAAAATACCTTTTTTCTTAGTAGTTTTAGAAAAAGCCATTTT
Source organism: Ceratopteris richardii (assembly GCA_020310875.1). NCBI lineage: Eukaryota > Viridiplantae > Streptophyta > Polypodiopsida > Polypodiales > Pteridaceae > Ceratopteris > Ceratopteris richardii. The sequence goes on from CM035417.1 coordinate 32,473,691, forward strand.
TTCCAGCTCAAATCATGCATGGATTTTGAATTACCAATGCTTGATGCATCATATATGTCTAGAATGGGTAATTAGTACCATCAAACTTATCCTCAACAACCAACATATACATCATTGCTTTTAGCCATGATCAATGATTAAATATCTTGATTCAAAAAAATATTATATCTCAAAAAGTTGAAAAAAAAAACCTTATTAAGGTCCGCTAGGCGTGTGGTAGACTTTGAGGCACTTATATTGGAAAATCAAAACTTGTATATATGGTTGGAGCAAACAAACAAATTTGCTTGCAAAGTCGCTATGATCATGTGTGTTCGAAGGTGAAAACGAGCTCAAATCAAATTTTCGATGCGACATAGCATAGCAAATTTTGAACTCCTAATCGCCTCCAGTATGCTCACCATTTTTTGTGCAATTTTTGAAATTGTGAATGGAGTTTGAGATCTACAAAAGCACATAAAAAACACAAAGAAAAAGAAGCAGCTGGTAGCACAACACAATATTGAATGTATTACCAAGTGAACATATTACTTGTACTTATGTTTGACTAAGTGCCAATTGTTCAACGAGGATGAACTTCCCAACTTCCTTAAATGATTCCTATAAAGAACAAGAAAAAAAAAACGAAAATTAATAACTTTAAATACTTGCAAAAAAGCTACACAATAAACAAGGTCGCAGATCAATCAAGAGTGCCCAATCATGCTTGTAGTGTGGATGAAAAGTGTGAAGTCACATAAATGATAGTAATGAGACACTTCACTTATGCATGTACTCATGATGATGTGAAATCACACATAACACTTTGAAAACTTGAACATCAAATTATTTGACTTGTGGCACTTCTACTTTTGCATATTGAAGCAACACAAGAAAGAAAGATAGGAAAGACCATCCGAATGACGCATAAAACTCAAATTCAAGAAGATTAAGTGAGGAGATCGGACTTATAAGAGAAAATAAAGTTTGGTTCACACTAGGCAATATAGCACTCTTTTTTGATGATCTAGTGAACAAGATATTCAATTGGATTTGGGTGTTCGCAATGGGCGGTAGGACATGCTTTCCCAAAACGACACGTAGTAGTACCGAATTTCCAATTTTATTCCCACACTCCCCTTCACATAGTGGAACTTTCATTGCACACTTTTAAGTAAAAAAGTCTATTTATATTTCTTTGTCTTATTTTTTAAATTTCTCACGTTATTTACCATTATTTTGTTCTTGTTATTTCAATGGGTAGCAGAACTTGATCTATGAAAGGAAATTTCAACATTATGTGTGAACAAAATGGCAGTGGAACCATAACTATATTGTGTTACTATCATAATTATATTGTGCTTTAGGTGCAACATATTGCCATACGCACATGTTCCACTTGGAACTTTGAACTCAACCTAAAATTGTGAAAAGAAAATGGACTTGAGATGATAATATTAAGGCTGGGAAATGCTAAAAAAGATGGGTGAACAAGATGGCACTAGAAATATCATAACTATATTGTGTTACCATAATAACTATATTGTGTTTGAGGTGCAACATATTGCCACACATGCTCAATCTCGAACTTTGAACTCAACCTAACATTGATAAAAGAAAATGGACTTGATATGATAAAAATAAGGTTGAGAAATGCTAGAAAAGATGGCACAATTAGTCGAGAACTAAGAGGCACAATGTAGAGTATAACATTGTAAATCTAGAGACACAATGTAGACTATATGAGTGTAGAACTCGGAGACACAATGTAGAGGTTAGGCCCATTTCAGACAAAGCGGAGTCCCTCGCTCAAGCTACAGGCAATCAAATCAGGTGCTCGCTTAAGCGACAGGCAATCAAATCAGGTGTTGCCATGTGGAGACTCACATTCACACAAAGCAGAGTCCCTAAGGATTTACAACACTACATCATGGAGCATTTCCCCATTTTTTTTGTTCCGACCCGCCCCCCTTCCCGAGTGCAATTTCCTTTGTGAGCTCAGATTTGCAATAGAAATTTAACCTTTCTGTTTTGTCATCTACGCGAATGGACATGGGGAGGACTCTTCCGTTGCTGCCTTGTTCCTCCTAGAATTACCTCGTTTTGACTCTTAGATTCGGAGCCCCTATTTGAAAAGATCAGCCTTAGAGAGACAAGGGGCTGCAATGGTAACATTCACACCCATGATTCCAAATGCAGTTTTTCCCTTATGCAAAAGTGTTTGTGTAAAGAAAACATGTAGAGCCCATGAAATTGCCACAAGTAGGTCAGATTTCAAAAACTTTGTCACTTGTGGTCCTAACGTCTATAGCAATCCATGACACCACAAGAAGCAAACGCGAAGGTCTCTCTAATGAATCACAAATTCACATACGATGGATGATATGACCCCCGCGGGCCGCTATATTTGTCTCGATCCTTACGACAGTCTGCCGGCCTTTGCGCGCTGGTCGCTCGCCCCATGAATTATTGGATGTCGCTCTCTGCTTCATGCTGCCGACGAAATAGAAAACTCAATTCGAACAAGTGAACAACTATGGACTCCTTTCAGCCATGCGTTTACCGTACATGCTTGGATGTTCGGCTGATCCACCAAGCTGCCATAGCAAGAGGCTGGGAGCTGCGCATCCACCTACAGCGTTTGCCTGTGTTCAAACGATACTCTCTGCATTTGCAACCTCAATAGCAACGCACCTCGACCCTCGCTTCAACTCTTACGTCATCATTCCTTCCCTCTCTTCCAAACGTTAAGCTTTTGTTGCCTCTTCCCGCACGCCTGTTGTATATTCAGGATCACGAATGGAGAAGGGCACAGTGCCCCCCGCTTATCGTCGACGCAAGCACGAGATAGATCATTTGGTTAAGGATGCAGACGAATGCACGGACAGTATTTACGAGCATGGATCGTCTTCGGTGCGTCCATCCTCAAATTCATCGCCTTGCCCCTCCAGTACGCCGACCTCCTTCTCTTCATCGTCCTCTTCTTCCTCGTCATCTGCATCATGTACAGCGTCAGTTGGTTCACGTACTTCGTCTTCGACCTCATCTCCTGCTGTATCACCTGGTAGAAACAACTCTTCACTCCAAAGAAGCCAAAGGAAGTCAGTCACGAGAGAGCTGTTGGATAACCAGATTTCTAAACGCTTCTCTGAGCCTGCCTTGCTGACCTTCGAAGACATAGCAATAATGGATCCTCTTTCGGAAAATGATCTCGAAGCATCGCGTGGCTCCTACAGAAGATGCGGAACTGACACGCAGTTTAAAACTGTTCATGCAATGCCATCAGAGGATGCCCCTGATCTTCTCGAGCTTTTCAACATCTTTCAAGTACCATTCTGTTTCTAACGCTTTGATGCTTTCTCTAAATAGCGACTGCTTTGGAGAGGATATTCATAACTATGTTCGTACTTCAGAACCTTTAGAACAGACAATTTACTTCAAAGTTATGCAGTCGAACAAACGTTGCATACATACTCATACGACAGTGCTGTAGGTTTCCAATAAGTAGAAAGTTCCACAAGAACAAAAGGGGATGATAATGAACTTCATCGTGGCTCTTTCATTCGGTCCTATCTCCGCGATTCTTCACAAATTCGTTGCATTCTTTGGGAGTTTTCTTATGCACGGGTTTCGTGCAAGCAAGAGTCTTACGTTCAACTTGATTAGGAGGCATTTTTGTTTTACTTAACCGGATCGAGGATCATAATGAACAGAGGTCAAGTGATTCTTTGTTTACTGTTGACCATATGCACTTTCCCTTATGAAGTTATGCCTATGCAGCATTTTATGAGTGCGTGGACTTATGAGGATATCTCCACCTCTGGCAGCTTTTGGAGGATCGAGATCTTTCCCACTGTGGCAGAAAGGTTACATAACGCCTATTACTTCTTTGAAGCTTTGCTAGTAAATGCTTGCTTATCAGTGAGGCCAGTTTAGTTACACGTCACAATTAGACTTTTATCAGTTATTGTTCAGAGCCTATAGAGTACGTCACATAACTTTTTCTGGACATGATTTCCAGCTCAGTATACTAAACGTGCCATGAAGAGGCCCATCTTTAGCAGCACGACAAGAGTCCGTCGAATATGCTACTAGAAAAATACACTACATGTGATATAGGCGCAACTGCAAGTTATCCATCTACCGTATTGCAGTCATCACTCACATAAAGGGATCCATTTATGACAGTAGACCAACACCTATAGCGGGGACCAAGAACCTATTAGCATTTCTAAAGAGACAATGGAGACTCCAACAGAAGAAAAGCAAAGCCTATATACAAGCACACCGAACCAAAACTGTTGCACTGCATTAAAGTTGTACAGACAAGGTCTTCTTAAATGTGGGAAAAGCCTTTCTTGGCCTAAAAGTCATGAAAATGAGGTGTATAAGCCAAAAAACATCTCTATGTGGTAGGTAGCCCCATGAATTATGTAAAAACTCCAACTGTTTGCCCCCTTCAATCAAGACTTGGATCATACGGAGAGATTTTGTCCATAACCTTTGACTACTAATCTTGCTTTATACTTGTCAATGGTACCATCTGCGTTTCTTCTGATTTTGAAGATCCCACTTAACACCAATTGCCTTTTTACCTTTTGGTAACTCACAAAGCTTCTATCTTTGATTCTTATGAATAGAATCAATCTCTTCTTGCATAGCTTTCTTCCATACGGGACTTTGTAGTGCATCTTGAACTAGCTGGTTCATTCTGAGCTGAAGTTAGTGCTAAAATGTTATGAATCTAAAAATGTTTTGCGTGATTTACCTGCACTGCTTGGTCTCTCCTTGTTTGACTTCGGGTTCGTCTTGTGAAGTTCTTTATACCGCTGTCCTTCTAAGTTTGATATAACCAACTCGACGTATTCTTAAAAAGTGGTGAAATCTCTTTTGGTTCTTCAGTATCTCTTTCTCTTGGAACCTTGGAAGCTTCTCCAACTTCATAAGTCGGAACATCAAGAGGTATTGACGATGGACTAGGTACTGGTGTAGGTAATGTAACTCTCTATTAAGCTTTATCAAGTGCATCTTTTAGGGTTTGAGAAGGTTCATCACCCCCTTGTATGGCTGAATATTGTTGATATATTTAGGTAGTGATGTGTGTGAACACTCTAGGACCGCCGGGGCACTTTTTTCCCTCTTTAGGAGGTTTTTTTCCCCGGCTTGTACATACGCCTATTGCCCTAATGGGCTACTTATCTTTGTACATTCTCTAGTAATAAATTCAGTATTGTGTGTTTGTGCTCCAAGCTTCTTCTTCTTCTTTGTGCTGTTCGCGTGCTTCCGCAGACGTCTATCTCCAACAATTGGTATCAGAGCAGGTCGTCGCTTCTTCTAGGGCGCCGTCGACACTCCTCCGTTTGCAGTCTCAGATTCGCACGAAATTTGGTGAGCATACTCAGGGTGTTTTCGAGATCAAAACAGCTTTGCTGCATGGTGCCGAAATCGCGATCTGAGCTCGTTTCGGCCTCCGAACGCACTACCGCAGCGCTTGTGTAGGCTATTTCGTCCTTTTGTGCCAAAGGTATATACCAGTTTCTGTTCGCCAGTTTAAGCGTCTTGAAGTCTGCTACAGGTACTTGTTGATGAGAGAGCTGATATTGAGCAGGCAAAAACTATGCCAAAATGGCTGGTGCAGACTTTGCGTGACAGCAAATTAGATGCACCTTTGTCATATCATACTCGTTCAGGCTCTCATAGTGCCTCCTTTGCATCAGATTGCTATGCTATGGCTGCATCTAGTCTCTGTGATGAGAATGAGCCTGTTTCTTTTGATGAAGCACAAAATTCAAAAAATTGGATGGCTTCTATGCAATCTGAATATGATGCTATAATGAAGAATGGTACATGGTCTTTATGTGACTTGCCTCCTGGCAAGAAGGCCATTGGCACTAAGTGGGTATACAAGCTGAAGCGTAAACCTGATGGTACAGTTGACAGGTATAAGGCTAGGCTTGTTGCAAAGGGTTATGCACAGGAAAGAGGCATTGATTTTGATGAGACCTTTGCACCTACATGCCGTATGACTACTGTTCGGAGCATTTGTGCACTTGCAGCCCATCATGGTTGGAATGTACATCAGTTGGACATTAAAACAACACTTCTGAATGGTGACTTGCATGACGAAGTGTATGTTTTTCAGCCCCGTGGCTTTGTGCAGAAAGGGCATGAAAACCAGGTTTGCAGGTTAAAGAAGGCATTATATGGTTTAAAGCAAGCACCACGTGCTTGGTATCAGAAGATACATGCCTATCTGATTGCACATGGTTTTGAGAACAGTCCAACTGAAAGCACCTTATATGTTAAACGTGCTAATGATGTGCTTCTGATCATTGTTGTCTATGTTGATGACATGCTGCTCACTGGTCCTATTGAGACACATATTGCTGATTTTAAGGCTGATTTGCATGCCTCATTTGAGATTTCTGATTTGGGGCATTTGCATCACTATTTGGGCATTCAGTTTATGCATGTTGATGGTGGAATGGCTTTGTGTCAAACGAAATATATTGACACATTATTGCAGCGTTTTGGCCTTGAAGACTGTAAGCCTATTGCCACTCCTATGGAGATAGGTTCACGATTGAGTCTTCATGATGCTGGAGATGCATTTGATGCTGTTCTCTATGAGCAGGTTGTTGGATGCTTGATTTACTTATGCATTACTCGGCGAGATATTCAGTTTGCTGTCTCACAGATGAGCAGGTTTATGCATTGCCCGGAGTCACGCGTTGGAAAGTGGTTAAGCGCATCTTTCGCTACTTGAGTGGTACTCGGCTACTTGGGTTGTTTTATCCCAAGGGGGGATCACTACCGCTCGATTTGCATGCTTTTTCTGACTCAGATTGCGCTGGTTGCTATGACACTCATGTGTCCACCAGTGGTTTTTGCTTCATGCTTGGTAGCTCATGTATATCTTGGTTGAGCAAGAAGCAGCCTACTGTGGCCACTTCCAGTTGTGAGGCTGAGTATAGGGAAGCTTTCACAGCGACTGTTGAGTGTGTGTGGCTCAGACGCCTTATGGCTGATTTGGGTGTTGGCCAGTCTTCTGCCACCACCATCTTCACTGACAGTCAGAGCTCATTGGCAGTTGCGAGGAACCCTGTGTTCCATGCTCGCACTAAGCACATTGAGGTGCATTATCACTATGTCAGGGAGAGGTTCTCTACTGGGGAGATCAGCTTGGCATATGTGCCCACGCAGGAGAACATTGCAGACCTTTTCACGAAGGCTCTGCCTAGGGAGAAGTTTGAACCTTTCCGCAAAGCTTTGGGCTTACTTCCTTTTGTGGAGTGATTTCCACATAGCTTGGCACTTCCTTATACATGAGTGCCAGCTCCTTGTTCACCGCATCACTCCCAGGGGGGATTTGTTGATATATTTAGGTAGTGATGTGTGTGAACACTCTAGGACCGCCGGGGCACTTTTTTCCCTCTTTAGGAGGTTTTTTTCCCCAAGCTTGTACATACGCCTATTGCCCTAATGGACTACTTATCTTTGTACATTCTCTAGTAATACATTCAGTATTGTGTGTTTGTGCTCCAAGCTTCTTCTTCTTCCTTGTGCTGTTCGCGTGCTTCCGCAGACGTCTATCTCCAACAAATATAAGAATCCAAATTCCTTCTAAAAAATGCATATTTATTTGCATTTATGAAATTTGGAATCTCTGCTTTCTTATCAAACACGTGATTTTTTGAAATATATACATTGTGTGAGAGTAGGATATCACCTGTATCTGGAACATAGAATCTGTATCCTTTGCTTTCAATTGCATAACCAATAAAGATGGCTTTAATGGCTTTTATGTTGAGCTTACCACGATCCTTCTTCTAAATGTGAACATGAGTTGGAGAACCAAAAACTTTGAAGTAACTCACATTGGGTTTCTTCCCATAATAAGCTTCATAAGGTGTGATAACCTTTAAAGCTTTTATGGGAGACCTATTCAGAACATGATTAGTTGTATGTACTGCATCAAACCAACGCTTTGGAGAAAGCTTTTTGGATGACAACATACTACGCATCATCTCAACAAGTACCCTATTCTTTCTCTCTGCAACACCATTCTCTTTTGGAGTATAAGCAATAGTGAGCTAATGAGAAACACCTTTGTCTTCAAGAAAAGACTTAAAGTCTTTTGATATGTATTCTTCTCCTCTATCACTTCTCAAAATCTGAATTTTTGATTGATTTTCATTTTCAACCATAGCTAAGAACTTCTTGAAATTTGAAAAAACTTCTGACTTTACTTTAATGCCATAAATCCATGAATATCTTGAGAAATCAACAATGGAAGTAACAAAATACCTGAAGCCCTGAATAGAATCTATTCTCATAGGACCCTTCACATCTGAATGTATGATCTACAACTTCCTTGTAGCCGTGATGTATCCATAGTTGTTTCTGATGGGTTTTTGACTTCTGACTTCTGACGTTTAACCGACATTTGACGAGTAAGGAAAAACGTTTCCGACGGTATCCGACGTCGCCAAAAGTTTTTTCACAAAAGTTACAAAAAAAAAGTGTAGAAATATCTTCACTACATAGTCTTATTCTGTACCAGGTGCACAAGGCATCTACATTAAGCAAAAACTCATTAGAGACTAGAGTTTAGACTTATATGATTTCCATTGGAGAAAACCATGATTCATAAATCTCATATACTCATGCAATGACGCAATCATGCATGATTGCATGATTGCATATTTCATGTTTTAGTCACTACTTAGTACTAAGTTCTAACTAGTGATGACATATGTTACAAGTTACAACTTACATGATGAATCATGATACTATACAATAAAGAATATTTATATGACATCATAATTTGCATTTCATTTATGAATTATGAACATTTCAACATCATACATGTTGTCAATGAATGTACCTAATGTCATATAAGTTGTAACTGTTAACATTGAAACTCTTTTAAGTATGAGCATGCTTCATCATATAGTATGAGCAGGTTGCCAAGCTGTGAGCTCAGAGCATGTTTGAAGCATACCTTCAAGGGCCTTGAAAGGTAAGGGCCGAGGCAGAGGTCATGTGGGTTGACCCCTCTAGATGAGCCTATGGCCTCGTTGGTTGTAAGCTATAGGTTGAAGGAAGGAAGTTAGGCAAGACTTGAAAGGACACTAGAGTCAAGCCAGAGCTTGCAAGCACTATTGGATGGGTTGGAAACAGAGTTTGGCTTGGCTCGAAGGAGTTGCGCAAGGCTGGAACCAGAGAATTCTATGCATACACACTTAGAAAAATGACATCTAGAGGGCATTCAACACTGAAATAGGAAGGCTTGGAGAAACCCCATCAGGAATCCGTTAGGAATGGAAGTCATAAGTCAGAAGTCAGCGAAGTCAGCTAAGATTGTCTGATGCGACAGGAAACAACACTGGATGTATCCATGTTTCTTGAAACGAAGCTTGTGAAGCTTTCGTTCAAGACATCCTTCACATCATTCAGCATCATCTGATAAAGCAAAAGTAGGCAAACTCTCCACCATAACATGAACTTTGATATGCTTGAAAACTGTGTAACTGATATGACCAAATCTAGCATGCTATAACTTCATGTTCTCCTTAGGTGTAGAAGATCTAGCAACATTAGCATGACTAATTTTGATAACACAAACATGCCACTTCTATTTTCACCTTAAAGTAGACAATGCTCCTCATTAGGTGAGAGGATTTGATTGAATATTTCTTAAAAATGAATTTAAAACCATGGGACAAGAAAGTAGATATAGAGAGCAAATTCTTCTTCATTTCTAGTACATAAATAACATTAGAAACTATGAAATTTTGACTTGCTCTTGACTTTAGGTTCACTTCTCCAACACCAACAACATCTAAATCATGACCATCTGCAATGGTCACTCTTCTCCCTAAAGAGTTAGTAAGAGAAGAAAACACCTTTCTGCAACCTTTCATTTGCTTAGTAGCTCCAGAATAAAAAATCCAAGGATTATTAGAAATTGCATTTAATGCTTCCTGATCAAAAGTTACTTCTCCAAAAGTAACACATGCATAAGATTCTTCCTTTGAAGATTTAGGTTTTGACTCATCTTTAGCATTATTACTTGATGCTTTCTTCTTCTCATTAAAACATCTTTGTTCTGCATTCTGCTATCAAATGACTTGGTTTCTTACAGTAATGGCAAATTCCTTTCTTTGAAGTAGATGTAGTAACAGATTTTTCTTTGGGTGTAGAGGAAGCATTATGGGTAGGACTAGAAGTTTTAGGAGTAGAAGACTTACTTTCCTTCCTAGTTTGTTGACCCTTTTTCTTCTTTGTGGTTTCCTTCTTCTTCTTTCCCTTTGATGATGATAATGTGGCTTCATCATTCTCTTCCATAATCTTTTGTTGATCTTCATTTTGAAGTAATAGGATGTGCAACTCTTCAAATGAAAATTCTCTATCTCTTGTAGAGAGAGATAATGAAGTAACAAAAGCACGATATGTAGATGGAAGTGAGTTTAGAAGTGTGTTTACCATCTCTTCATCTGAAATATTGACTCCAACATTGAGTAACTGATCTCGTAAATCTTTGAGCTTCAAAATGTATGACTGAACACTCACCAACTTTCATCCTTGTGTTGGCAAGGTGTCTCCTTAGATGAGCTTTCCTAGTAGGGCTTTGATAGAGATTCTCCAACTCCAACCAAGTCCTACGAGAGGTTCTGCATGACCTGATTTGGGGTATATTGCTTCTTGACTCGCATAGCCATATATGAAAGTTGTTGTGCATCCCTTGAATCCCATCTGGATTGCTCTTCTCTAGGACGTTATCTGGTAGTAGTACGGACTCCTGATGATGAAGTAGTTCCTTGACTAACCTCCTCTTGAGCAAAAATAGGAACATCATGTCTTCTAGAAGATGAAGTAGCTTCTTCTCCGACTTGTCTTGGCCTTGGATAAGTGCAATTGACAATATTTCATAAGTCCTTTGATACTAACAGATTCATCGTCATAAAACTCCACATTGGATAGTTAGACATTCCTTCAAGCTTGTCTTCATTCTGAAGTCTATAGTCACTCATCTTGTTAAGGGTGTATGTCAACTATGCTCTGATACCAAATGTTGGAAGTGGGGTGGGCCTCAATAACAATATTAATCACAGCTTTATAAGATCTTTTAACACATGAACCTTAGCATACACACCTTAACACTCAAAAAGAGATGAGTGAAAGATAGAGAGAGAAGACAATATTTTCAAGTGTAACGGTAAGCAAATAGCCTACCTACACTATCTGATATTATGAATGTCAAATTACAATGTGTGTAGATGATTACAAACTTTGAATCTAGGCAGAAATAAGGAACTAGATACAAGAATTTGTTTGTAAAGTGCCTAAGAGGTATGAAGAGTGTGTGTGTGAAGATGTAGAGAATATGAACAGTTTAGAACTGTTTTACAGCAACCCTAATTCTGAAATTAGGGTTTCAGAAACTACGGACCTAACAAGTAAGGAACTGATATAGACTTGTTTTGTTACTCACAGTAAATCAGAAATATGCTGATTGTTGGCTGATACTAACTCCACAGCTGCACCAAACTCCTCCAAGAGTAGAAGACCTCCTAGCTGATCCTCCAACGATGATATGATGCTTGAGATCTTGGACGATGGTCGATGGATTGATGATTGATTATGACCCATAACTGCTCCTTATGTAGGAACTAAGCTGCCTATGTGTGAGCTTTTTCATAAAAGCATAAAATCTTATGTAGATCTCAAAAAAACATGCGTTATTTTTTATTTAGCGATGGCTTTTTTATTGTGCATAATTTTGCTGTTTAATCCATATTGGGCTGCGATCTCGCTAGTTATCCATCAGTTGACTATACAGAGTAGCTTTCCTTAATAAAGAAAATCATGTAAAATTTTGGCCTCAACCTCAACTTAGTTTTACTCCAGTTGGTATTTTTGGTACACTTGATTTGACTTTATTCACATTGATCAAGTGACCCAAAGTGCTAAAAAATCATAAAAATGTTTGTATCTTAGTCAATTTGAGGTCAGCAAATGTAATAAATATACACTTAAAGAGAGAGCTATGGATTGGATATAAGTGTACAAATAGTGTGGTTATGGAGAGCCTTTGACTTTCATACCCAAGATTCAAAAGCTTATACCCCTAAAGTAGAACTGCAGCATAAATTAAAAAAGTTACAGAGATGACAACATTGACAAAAGACTCAGATCAATCAATGAAATGTATGCTAGGAAATGTATAAATTTCCATTATACAGATCGAGTATTCATACGATCCTTGTGTCTACAAATAGGTCCCATGTGCCCAAAGTTTCATATCTCCCTTAAGGACCGTGAAATAGATAATTTGCTTCAGATAACTCATTTTTTTGGCTCATATCCTGGATGAGATGACACGCACATATGTACTATTTTCACTCTCTAGAGACATCAATGCATCTTCATTACACAATCATTGCATCTGCACACACTCTCTCTCTGACATGATAAGGAAATATGTATGTACTATGCTGGTGTAAAATTTCATATGGGCACATGCCACATGCATAAAGTCATCAATGGACGTGTGACAATCATATGATGTATATTAAAAAATTCGTTTCCAAAAGAAACTTCAGTCCAAATAGAAAATCAGAGGTTTTTTCTAATGTTTTTATTTATACGGATACTATCTTGTCACCTTCTCACTGCTATTTGAGTTGTTGATAGAATTGTGGTTCATTGCACCTGACTCGTGGTCTTCCTGAGTTTACAGTTCAACAAACCAGAGAAACCACCCGCTAGGATGCTGATGAATGTTACCCTTGCAGGGAGTCTGTATTCAGTTCGGTTGCTAGTCGCACATGATGCATCTGTGCAGGATGTGATCAGAGCATCACTCAAAGCATATGTTAAGGAGGGTCGACTTCCTCGTCACTGCATTAAAGATCAAAGCTATGGGCTGCATTACTCCCCTTTCTCTTTAGAAAGTGAGTATAGCTGCATTTCAAGTCTAAATGCCAGCTGAAACATGCATTTTGATGTAAGTTTGCATGCGCATGTGTGGGTCCCACATATGCTTGTTGACTGTAAAATCTCACATCCGATAGTGTTTTGATTAATTGCAGATATTGATCCAACAGAACGTATATGTTCATTGGGAACACGAAGTTTCTATGTTTTCCCAAGTCCAAGCCAGCAAGAAGGTAGTACACATGGTTCTGAAGAGAGGAAGCCAATTTGGAACTTCTTTGGCCTCAGATTTATAAAGCAAAGCCATGTATAGACATACCTCTGACAATAAAAAATCCTAGGTGCTGATGGTTGCAGAGGACCAGAAATGTCGAAATTGAATTTTTAAAGGAATAAGTGCATTTGATCTTGGCTATCTTATGTGCTCAATGCCCTGGGATGCATCTGATTCATGTGCACATGTATGGTAATGTTTCCCAAAACCCTGTGATTCCTTAAAATCAGGCCACAAAAAGCTAGCTTTTGACATTGTATTTGACTTTTGCTGTTTGCAATACAGAACATAATGCTAAAAGGGTACTGAATGCCTAGGTATGTCTCTAAATGAAGCCTATAGGATTCGAGCTTCTTCTCTGAAACTTTTGAAACGCTGTTGCATTGTTCCATTGTATATTCATCAACAGGTTCATTTCTGAATGCAGTAATTATTGCATTCAGTTCTTGGATACCTCGGTTTAAAACGTAATTATTTGACTGTTTAAAAATATTGCCTAATACATGCAAAATATCTTAGTTTTTTTCAGCGTGCTAATTCTTTCACATTCTTCCATACAGATCCGTGGCATATGCATATGAATGAAGAAGTATTTCATCATGTACACTATAAATGTCTTTTCTTTCCCTGCATGTACAAAAAACAAGAAAGCTGCACATAATGCATCTTCAAAATCAAACTCCCATAATATCATCCATGTATGCTATTGTTTGAATGCTTTCTAGGATGTTTAATCATTAATATTCTTGAGAGACGCACGTTGAGGAAAAGGTGTGCGCAATGATCCTTCAATTTTAGGACAAGAAAGGCCCATAATAAATAAAACCAGGCCATGGATAGTTAAGGGATAAAGACTGAAATTTTAGGCAGGCTTTGTATGAGTCAAAGGAGAAGAGGGAGTCCATCTTTGTTCTGACAAACTTGTCTATAATGAATAGAAGCAGGCTGTGGGTAGTTAAGAGATACAGATAGGAGTTTTAGACAAGGTTTGCACAAGTGGAAGGATTTTCATATCTTGATGTGCTTACAGAAATCTTTGTTCATGATAAGTAAAATCAGGCTGTATATAGATAAGGGACACAAACTGGAATAAGATTTGTAATCGTCAAAGGGTTC
>CM035417.1:33228001-33278001 GCA_020310875.1 Ceratopteris richardii
GCAACGAATTTTATGCACATTTTTTTTTCGAATTGTTTTTGGCGTGACCGTCTTAGGTTAGTTATCTTGGGATTCTAGCCATTCATTTCAGCGGCCTGCTGAAGCCTGCACCCATCCGCGAGTTATCTCCTAGCTTCTAACGACGAGAGAGAGAGAGAGAGAGAGAGAGAGAGAGAGAGAGAGAGAGAGAGAGAGAGAGAGAGAGAGAGAGAGAGAGAGAGAGAGAGAGAGAGAGAGAGAGAGAGAGAGAGAGAGAGAGAGAGAGAGAGAGAGAGAGAGAGAAAGAAAGAAAGAAAGTCATATTAACGTCTTCTGGAGGCCAAACTTGGCCTATGAGACAAAAACCATGTACAAGTGTAGTAACCCTGTGTAGAAGATAAAATGAAATAAAAAGTATATCGCTACACAAAGCTATATAGGGCTGGAAAAGGCTGGGGAGACGTGGCTCTGACTCTGCAGATAGTGGCCACCTAATACATGGGGGGATCCAAAATGTGAGTAAAACGCCCTAGCTACTGGTGATGGGTGGAGGTGGGTGTAGTATGTGGTACATCGGTGGTGGTCTGAGTGCCTCTTGAAGGAAGACAACCCAGGGGGTGGTGGTACACCTATGCTCCATCATGTGGTCGTAGGCAATCCTGATGCGTGAGATATCCTCTTGATATAGTCGTGGTCGACGATATCCGCCCATGCGTGGTCGGCGCCGTGCTCTCTGTGCTGCTGCCTGGTGTAGCGTGAGCCCTATAGATGGACCTCTCTGATGTAGCTCAACTCGCTGAAAGAACTGGGTAATGGTATGTTGGGTACTCACCCGTGGCTGATGTATGGGCTGTAGTGACCGCTCTCGCCTCTCGTATGCTACTGTGAGAAAGCGTCCCAAGCGTCTCTGGTCTCCCATAGTCATGCACAGCTGGAATGACTCCTCGATCTGGAACTGTGCTCGTAGGTCTAAGTATGCTGGACATCTGATAACAAAATGCTCCTCACTCTCTACCTCTGTCTGGCATACTGGGCACCACCTCTCCTCACGGGGGACTCCCCTGGACCGACCCCTCTCAATCTCGAGCTGATGTGATGAAACTCGGAGCTGCCCAATGACAACTCGTAGGTGGTGGGGAAGGTAGGTCTTCATGTATCTCGGAATCTCGATGAAGCCAGTGCTCGATATATGTAGAAAATGCTCGCGGTAGTAGAGCATTTTCGGTGGCAATGTACCCCTAGGGCTCACCCATGTCCTCTGTATGTATGTATGCCATATCTCCTATTCCTCTCTTGATGAGAGAGCGAGTAGGTGGGTGCATGAGAATCGTACTGTAGTGGTGGTAGCCTGTCTATGTCAAAGCCATGGTGGGCAAGCCAGTCTCGTGTCTGTGCATACCATGAGGAGGTGTCGCCTGCTAATGCCATATCACGTGATGCCTCGAAAGCACGATAAGCAATGCGCTCTGTATCCATGCTCCGAAGAAAGAGAGAGAGAGAGAGAGAGAGAGAGAGAGAGAGAGAGAGAGAGAGAGAGAGAGAGAGAGAGAGAGAGAGAGAGAGAGAGAGAGGGAGGGAGGGAGGGAGGGAGGGAGGGAGGGAGGGAGGGAGGGAGGGAGGGAGGGAGGGAGGGAGGGAGGGAGGGAGGGAGGGAGGGAGGGAGGGAGGGAGGGAGGGAGGGAGGGAGGGAGGGAGGGAGGGAGGGAGGGAGGGAGGGAGAGAGAGAGAGAGAGAGAGAGAGAGAGAGAGAGAGAGAGAGCTCCATTATCCATTTTCCATACCTTGGTCCTTAACCTATTAGGGTTTAGGCTTATATACATTGAATCATTATGGGTAGAGCTCTCGCATCGGAGCTTCGATCTCATGTGAAGATGATCAACACTAGACCCAATACTTGGTAGTGCAAGTATTGTGAAGGGGTTTATGTTGGTAGTGCTTCACGTATCAAAGCACACCTTCTAGGACTACGAGGTGGGGGCATTGGAAAATGCCACTCTGGGCCTCAAAATGTCTTCGAAGACCTGATTGCAAAGATGTAGATGAGTCAAGGTGTAGGAAGTATGGGTTCTCTATCCCATTCCTCAAGTGGACATGAAGATCAAGAACCAGAGAGTCACATTGATGAGTCCTCTGCAGGACTATCAAAAAGAGCTTGTAATGAAAGTGCAAGCTCTAGTGCATGTCCTACGGTAATACCTAGGGTCCCTGAGACCAATGTGTTTGCAAGAGGTAGCATGAAAGCCTCTTTGCAAAAACAAGCAATGGATGATGCTACTAAAGAAATATCCAAACTATTTATTTTGTGTGGCTTACCATTCAACGTTGTAAACATAACTGCATGGAAGAGGGCTATGAGAGCAGTGAGCTGCATCGGTGCTCCTTGGGAGGGACCCTCAGGTGTTATGCTGCGCACTAAAGAGTTGAATAGACGAAAGAGTGCAGTGGAAACAAAAATGTTATCCTTACGTTCCACTTGAGAGAAATATGGATGCTCTATATTGTGTGATGGGTCGTCTGACATACGCAAGTGATAGGTTGTTGACTCATGATTTATCATTTTGCTACATGTATGATGTTTGCAGGCTGAAGCTTACTAATCAATGACATGAGTCATGAAATTCTCTATGATGTAAATTGTAATGTGTTATAACTTATATGTTATAGCTTATGCGTGGTGACCACTGACTAGTTATTGGTTAAAAGTTAAAGCTTAAATCATTTGATGTTTGAATCATGATGTTGACAGTTGTGTGATGTATAAATTTTCATGTTACATGTATCTTACATGTGATTGAGCTATATATATATATATATATATATATATATATATATATATATATATATATATATATATATATATATATATATATATATATATACTTTATATGTAAAAAATAAAATTCTCTTCCGTGGATAAAATTCCCGAATTTTATTTTGGGTCTGAACGTACTAAACGAATTAAATGAATAATTCGCGAATTAATTCTCACGAATTGTATCGCCTATTCGTACTATGACACACACATGCACATGCACATGCACATGCACATGCACATGCACATGCACATGCACATGCACATGCACATGCACATGCACATTCACATGCACATGCACATGCACATTCACATGCACATGCACATGCACATGCACATGCACATACGCATACGCACACACAGACACGTACACGTACACGTACACGTACACGTACACGTACACGTACACGTACACGTACACGTACACGTACACGTACACGTACACGTACACGTACACGTACACGTACACGTACACGTACACGTACACGTACACGTACACGTACACGTACACGTACACGTACACGTACACGTACACGTACACGTACACGTACACGTACACGTACACGTACACGTACACATACACATACACATACACATACACATACACATACACATACACATCAGTATAGGGGGTTTACGCATGAGGAACCAACCATGCATATACATCTACTTATACATATACATATACACATACACATACACACATACATATACACACACATATACACATATACACATATATACATATACACATATACACACATACACATACACACACACACACACATACACATACACACACACAAAACATACACATACATACACACACATAAGCAGACACACACATACACATACACATACACATACACATACACATACACATACACATACATACACATACACATACACATACACATACACATACACACACATACACATAAACTTACACATACACACACATACACATACACATACACATACACATACACATACACATACACATACACATACACATACACATACACATACACATACACATACACATACACATACAAATACACATACACATACACATACACATACACATACACACACATACATACACATACAAACACATACATACACATACATATACATACACCAAAGTCATTGGGGACGGGGACGGGCCTCGAGGATAGGGGACGAGGTCGGTGCTTAGGGTGTCTCAGGGCCGCGTCTCTAGGACGACACTAAAATAATGCTGATTTTAGTGGATTGCTCCTTTGCCTGATGATAAAGTGGAAGCTCTCTTTTCCTCCTCCATTGCATGTGGCTACTCCTCCTTAAATAACACATCAAGACTCACCATGATTTTCTTAGCCTTAGGGTCGTAAAGCTTATAAGCCTTCTTATCTTCTGTACCTTAAGAAGATACATTGATGCTTATTGGTCGAAGATACATTTATCTGGAACAAGTACATAACATTCACTTCCAAATACTTTGAAATGGGAAACAAAGGTTTTTTTACGAATGTAGGCCTCTTGTTGAGTCTTTCCATCAAGTGCCTTTGTGTAGCTTCGATTCAAGACATAGTCTATAGACAATAGTGTTTACAACCTCTGGCCAAAATTGATTTGGCAAAACCTTTCCCTCAACATTCACTTCCAAATACGTTGAAATGGGAAACAAAGTTTTTTTTACCAGTGCAGCTTCCGACGTTCCGCAGCACCGTTTTGAAGAGGGCTATGTCCCATTGTAAGTTGATGCTTGATTCCTTAGAAATTTTCAAACTCTGTTGATGTAAACTCACCATTGTCATCGGCTGTGAATTTCTTTATCTTCTTCCGTGTTTCAGTTTCAATAAGTTGAAGCCATTCTTTAAACCTACCAAAAGCTTGAGCCTTATCCTGAAGGAAGTGCACCCACTTCTTCCTACTATAGTCATCAACGAGTAACATGAAGTAGGAAGATCGGCCCAAGGACTGTGTAGGCATTTTCCCACACAAGTCTGCCTGCACCAACTCTAGAGGATAGCTTGCCCTATTCTTGCTTCCTCGTGGAAATGCCTTTCTCTGTTACTTGCCCATCATGCAAGCTTCATATGGTTCCTTCATCTCTGGAATCGATGACAGGTATGCGACCATACCTTGCGATGCATCTCCTTTAGTACAGGGTATCTGATATGGCCGAATCGCCCATGCTATAGCTTACTTGTGCCCACACTTGTAGTGGTTGTAATAGCGTTCAACAACTCATGCAGGTTGTGTCAAGGGAGCACTAGATTGTGCTCTCTAACTACACTAGACAAGATTTCGGAAATATACTTCTGATTACAAGAACACCCACGTAGGGAAAATGATACAAGAATATGTGATTGATACAAGACATCCCACAACCCGGGACTAATAGGTATGGATAACTAGACTAGAGATGATATACGAGATCCCACAACCCTGGATCAAGTATGAAACAAGATATCATGATTACAAAAATTCCCTTCAGGGAGATGAACTAGAGACAGGAAATAACTCGACAAGATCTCGTACTACGAGATTACAAGAGGACAAGATAGGATGTCCAAGAACGAGACTAGACAAGACTAGAACAAGGAACAAGACAAGAATTAGAACTGGAACTTGGGGAGTACTTACTTGGCGGTCATGACTTCTTGAGCTCCCAAGACTGGTATTGGCAAGACTCAGTATCTATGTTGCCAAGGCCTCCTTATATAGGATTTCAAGGGCAGTTCCCAAGGGAGGGCGGCTGCGAGTTGATGATGTCATCAATGATGTCAACAATCCAAACAAGACTTTCGGATGTTAGAATTTAGCAAATAGAAAGTCGATCTTAGGGTTTTGCACGTTCCGGACGCAATGAATGCATTAATTTCTCCAAATTCTTAACCAATCATGAGATATAGAAAGTGACATGGAATCTAAGGTTCGAGATGGTTTCCTTTGTGTCCATGACTGTCATTGACATCACCTCCCCCTCAAGCGACGAGTTCCATGAGGAGCGGTTATGTGACTCTGAGATCTTCTAGGACTTGAATCTTCATAGCTCTGGGTAATTGTAGAGTTCTTGATATGTGGTACTAGAACAAGATGATGATGAATATCCATGATGAAACTGGAAAGGGTTTGTAGTATATCGAGGTATAGAATTGACGGCATGATTCTCATGATGGACTGTACTCTTCTTTTGACTGTACCATCTTTGCTGTGAAGAGAGAAGAACTAGTAGGGAGAGGCTCAAGTGGCTGGGGAATGGGAGGCTTCCCAGGCACCTCATATAATCTCTCAGCATAATCATGCCATGTGTGTAGGTCCCCGATAGGTATGGTCGGGCGTGGCTCTCGTAAGGTACGCCATGCTGCAGCACTGTCCATACTCATAAAGAGATGGTATAGCTCAAGCACATGTGCCTCCTCAAAGGCTCGCCTCTTCCGACGTGTGAGAGCCTTCATTTGTCCCTTGGCTTGTCTCTCTGTGATCTCTCCCAATGCTCGTTGAGCTCGTAGTCGGCGGTAAATATCTCTTCATTCCTCATCATACCAACGATGTTGTGGCATAGTCCCTGGAGGAGGTGTGTGACCAGAATGGATGGTGTGTGGGAAGGAGCGGATGGCTTATGTCTGAAGAACTGATGCTATCTGTGAGGTGAGTAGGGATAGTGGAGTGTCAGGGTGAAGCAAGAGAAGACCCTTCTTGACTTGTGCTGCATATATGTGAGCTAGCTCGTGTGTGAAGTGGATGGTGGTGTGTGGGATGCGTACTGCGGGTGTGCGTGTAGGGGTGTCTCCCTTGAGGGAGAGTGCGAGGTATGTGTGATCGGCCCCAATGGGTATGGGTGGGATGGTGAATGAGGTAAGTAGGTGAAGAAAGAAAAAGAGAGAGAGAGAGAGAGAGAGAGAGAGAGAGAGAGAGAGAGAGAGAGAGAGAGAGAGAGAGAGAGAGAGAGAGAGAGAGAGAGAGAGAGAGAGAGAGAGAGAGAGAGAGAAAGAAAGAAAGAAAGAAAGTCATATTAACGTCTTCTGGAGGCCAAACTTGGCCTATGAGACAAAAACCATGTACAAGTGTAGTAACCCTGTGTAGAAGATAAAATGAAATAAAAAAGTATATCGCTACACAAAGCTATATAGGGCTGGAAAAGGTTGGGGAGACGTGGCTCTGACTCTGCAGATAGTGGCCACCTAATACATGGGGGATCCCAAAATGTGAGTAAAACGCCCTAGCTACTAGTGATGGGTGGAGGTGGGTGTAGTATGTGGTACATCCGTGGTGGTCTGAGTGCCTCTTGAAGGAAGACAACCCAGGGGGTGGTGGTACGCCTCCAGAAGGAAGACAACCCAGGGGGTGGTGGTACGCCTATGCTCCATCATGTGGTCGTAGGCAATCCTGATGCGTGAGATATCCTCCTGATATAGTCGTGGTCGACGATATCCGCCCATGCGTGGTCGGCGCCGTGCTCTTTGTGCTGCTGCCTTGTGGAGCGTGAGCCCTATAGATGGACCTCTCTGATGTAGCTCAACTCGCTGAAAGAACTGGGTAATGGTCTGCTGGGTACTCACCCGTGGCTGATGTATGGGCTGTAGTGACCGCTCTCGCCTCTCGTATGCTACTGTGAGAAAGCGTCCCAAGCATCTCTGGTCTCCCATAGTCATGCACAGCTGGAATGACTCCTCGATCTGGAACTGTGCTCGTAGGTCTAAGTATGCTGGACATCTGATAACAAAATGCTCCTCACTCTCTACCTCTGTCTTGCATACTGGGCACCACCTCTCCTCACGGGGGACTCCCCTGGACCGACCCCTCTCAATCTCGAGCTGACGTGATGAAACTCGGAGCTTCCCAATGACGACTCGTAGGTGGTGGGGAAGGTAGATCTGCATGTATCTCGGAATCTCGATGAAGCCCGTGCCCGATATATGTAGAAAATGCTCGCGGTAGTTAGAGCATTTTCGGTGGCAATATACCCCTAGGGCTCACCCATGTCCTCTGTATGTATGTATGCCATATCTCCTGACGAATGATCCTATTCCTCTCTTGATGAGAGAGCGAGTAGGTGGGTGCATGAGAGTCGTACTGTAGTGGTGCATGAGAGAGAGAGAGAGAGAGAGAGAGAGAGAGAGAGAGAGAGAGAGAGAGAGAGAGAGAGAGAGAGAGAGAGAGAGAGAGAGAGAGAGAGAGAGAGAGAGAGAGAGAGAGAGAGAGAGAGAGAGAGAGAGAGAGAAAGAAAGAAAGTGTTGGAGTTAGACGTATGCGGAAGCACGCGAACAACACAAGAAAGAAGAAGAAGCTTGGAGCACAACACACAAGACTGAATGTATTAGTAGAGAATGTACAAAGATAAGTAGCCCATTAGGGCAATAGGCGTATATACAAGCCGGGGGGAAAAAACCTCCTAAAGAGGGAAAAAAGTGCCCCGGCGGTCCTAGAGTGTTCACAGACATCACTACCTAAATATATCAATAAATCCCCCCTGGAGTGATGCGGTGAACAAGGAGCTATGTATAAGGAAGTGGCAAGCTATGTGGAAATCACTCATGTATAAGGAAGTGCCAAGCTATGTGGAAATCACTCCAGGAAAGGAAGTAAGCCCAAAGCTTTGCGGAAAGCTTCAAACTTCTCCCTAGGCAGAGCCTTCGTGAAAAGGTCCGCAATGTTCTTCTGCGTGGGCACATATGCCAAGCTGATCTCCCCAGCAGAGAACCTCTCCCTGACATAATGATAATGCATCTCAATGTGCTTAGTGCGAGCATGGAACACAGGGTTCCTCGCAACTGCCAATGCGCTCTGACTTTCAGTGAAGATGGTGGGGGCAGACGACTAACCAACACCAAAATCAGCCATACGGCGTCTGAGCCACACACACTCAACAGTAGCTGTGAAAGCTGTGCTATACTCAGCCTCACAATTGGAAGTGGCCACAGTAAGCTCCTTCTTGCTCAACCAAGATATACATGAGCTACCAAGCATGAAGCAAAAGCCACTAGTGGACACACGAGTGTCATAGCAACCAGCGTAGTCTGAGTCAGAAAAAGCATGCAAATCTGGCGGTAGTGATCCCCCCTTCGGATAAAACAACCCAAGTAGCCGAGTACCACTCAAGTAGCGAAAGATGCGCTTAACCACCTTCCAATGCTTGACACTTGGGCAATGCATAAACCTGCTCATCTGTGAGACAACAAATTGAATATCTGGCCGAGTAATGCATAAGTAAATCAGGCATCCAACAGCCTGCTGGTAGAGGACAGCATCAAATGCATCTCCAGCATCATGAAGACTCAATTGTAAACCTGTCTCCATAGGAGTGGCAATAGGCTTACAGTCTTCAAGGCCAAAACGCTACAATAATGTGTCAATATGTTTCGTTTGACACAAAGCCAATCCACCATCAACTTGCATAAATTGAATGCCCAAATAGTGATGCAAATGCCCCAAATCAGACATCTCAAATGAGGCATGCAAATCAGCCTTAAAATCAGCAATATGCTTCTCAATAGGACCAGTGAGCATCATGTCATCAACATAGACAACAATGATCAGAAGCACATCATTAGCACGCTTAACATATAAGGTGCTCTCAGTTGGACTGTTCACAAAACCATGTGCAATCAGATAGGCATGTATCTTCTCATGCCAAGCACGTGGTGCTTGCTTTAAACCATATAATGCCTTCTTTAACCTCCACACCTGGTTTTCATGCCCTTTCTGCACAAAACCACGGAGCTGAAAAACATACACTTCTTCATGCAAGTCACCATTCAGAAATGAAGTTTTAATGTCCAACTGATGTACATTCCAACCATGATGGGCTTCAAGTGCACAGATGCTCCGAACAGTAGTCATACGACATGTGGGTGCAAAGGTCTCATCAAAATCAATGCCTCTTTCTTGTGCATAACCCTTTGCAACAAGCCTAGCCTTATACCTGTCAACTGTACCATCAGGTTTACGCTTCAACTTGTATACCCACTTAGTACCAATGGCTTTCTTGCCAGGAGGCAAGTCACATAAAGACCAAGTACCATTCTTCATTATAGCATCATATTCAGATTGCATAGCAGCCATCCAATTTTCTGAATTTTGTGCTTCATCAAAAGAAACAGGCTCATTCTCATCACAGAGACTAGATGCAGCCATAGCATAGCAATCTGATGCAAAGGAGGCACTATGAGAGCTTGAACGAGTACGATATGGCAAAGGTGCATCTAATTTGCTGTCACGCAAAGTCTGCACCAGCCATTTTGGCATAGTTTTTGCCTCCTCAATGATGTGCGTCTGAGCATTGTTGTCTATGTTGATGACATGCTGCTCACTGGTCCTATTGAGAAGCATATTGCTGATTTTAAGGCTGATTTGCATGCCTCATTTGAGATGTCTGATTTGGGGCATTTGCATCACTATTTGGGCATTCAATTTATGCAAGTTGATGGTGGATTGGCTTTGTGTCAAACGAAATATATTGACACATTATTGCAGCGTTTTGGCCTTGAAGACTGTAAGCCTATTACCACTCCTATGGAGAGAGGTTTGCAATTGAGTCTTCATGATGCTGGAGATGCATTTGATGCTGTCCTCTATCAGCAGTCTGTTGGATGCGTGATTTACTTATGCATTACTCGGCCAGATATTCAGTTTGCTATCTCAGAGATGAGCAGGTTTATGCATTGCCCAGGTGTCAAGCATTGGCGGGCGGTTAAGCGCATCTTTCGCTACTTGAGTGGTACTCGACTACTTGGGTTGTTTTATCCCAAGGGGGGATCACTACCGCCAGATTTGCATGCTTTTTTTGACTCAGACTGGGCTGGTTGCTATGACACTCGTGTGTCCACTAGTGGCTTTTGCTTCATGCTTGGTAGCTCATGTATATCTTGGTTGAGCAACAAGGAGCCTACTGTGGCCATTTCCAGTTGTTAGGCTGAGTATAGGGAAGCTTTCACAGCTACTGTTGAGTGTGTGTGGCTAAGACGCCTTATGGCTGATTTTGGTGTTGGTCAGTCCTCTACCACCACCATCTTCACTGACCGTCAGAGCGCATTCGTAGTTGCGAGGAACCCTGTGTTCCATGCTCGCACTAAGCACATTGAGGTGCATTATCATTATTTTAGGGAGAGGTTCTCTGCTGGGGAGATTAGCTTGGCATATGTGCCCACGCAGGAGAACATTGGAGACCTTTTCACGAAGGCTCTGCCTAGGGAGAAGTTTGAAGCTTTCCGCAAAGCTTTGGGCTTACTTCCTTTCGTGGAGTGATTTCCACATAGCTTGGCTCTTCCTTATACATGAGTGCCAGCTCCTTGTTCACCGCATCACTCCCGGGGGGGATTTGTTGATATATTTATGTAGTGATGTGTGTGAACACTCTAGGACCACCGGGGCACATTTTTCCCTCTTTAGGAGGTTTTTTTCCCCCGGCTTGTATATACGCCTATTGCCCTAATGGGCTACTTATCTTTGTACATTCTCTAGTAATACATTCAGTCTTGTGTGTTGTGCTCCAAGCTGGTTCTTCTTCCTTGTGCTGTTCGCGTGCTTCCGCATACGTCTAACTCCAACAGCAGCGGGGTCAGCCATCATCCGGGATCGTCTCTCCTCCATGGCGCGATGGTCACGGGCTTGGATCTCTGCAATCTGGTGTCGGTGAAATCTCGGGGCCCAATATCCTAGAGCACGGGGTCGTCTCCTAGCTCGAGCGGTCTGAGCCTGCTCAAGAGTCACCCCTCTCAGTGTGTGAGCTGAGGGGGTGAGGGCTGTTGCATGTCGTGGAATAAAGAAGTCCGTGAGCTGACTCTGTCTCCCTCCTGTATGGGCTGCTATAGTAGGTTGGGTAGCGAATCTCTGTGACTCTGTATCTCTAGCTGGTCTTTAGAGTCCATGATCTCTCGGAGGGTGGGCTGCCCCGTAAACAGAGTCTCGTATCTGCCTCTGATGTCATCATATGCACTACATCTGCATACAAAGTGCTCCTCATCCTCCATCTCTACTCTGCATACCGTGCATATCCGCTGCTCTCTGGGAATGTCTGCGGCTCTGCCCATCTCAATCTCTAGTCAGTGTGATGAGACTCTCAACCGGCCAATCGCTACCTTCGAGCTATGAGGCATGTAAGTATCCATGTAGCGTGGTCGCTGGATAAAAGCGTCCGCTAGTATGTCTAAGAACTGGTCTCGGTAGTGTGATAGTCTCGATCCCATGTGTGGTGTATGCCATGTCTGACTAATGTAGAGCTTCCAGAGATCCTGTCTCAGCACAACATTCCTCTCACGATGAGACAGGTGGATGTGGGGTGAGTCTTGGTCATACTGAAAAGGAGGCAATCTATCCATATAAAGTCCATGACTATCAAACCAGACTCTAACCTGAGTGTACCAAGCTCTCTCATATCCTGACTCTGATATCTGTATAGATGCCTCAAAAGCTCTGTTTGTGAGTCTGTCTGTAGGGAGCTCCCTCATCCTCTGAATAAAGCAGATAGTATGGAATAGTGCATCTACTACCATGGGTGGTGCAGCTAGCTCTCCCCTGATGATGTCCTAGCAATGGCCTCAAACATACCTCCCGGACACTGCACCCTCCCAGTCACCCGCTCATAGAGTGCACAGATGGCTCAAATCATCCCTGATGGTACTCCCAAGCTCTGGAGGCGTCGGAAGAGTCTCTCTCGTGGCACAGTATCAAAAGCTTTGCGGAAGTCCACAAAGCAGCAATATAATCTCTTCTTTCGCACCCTTGCTCCATCAATGAGGCAGCGCAAAACGAAGATGTGATCAATAGTAGAGAAAGCACGGCGAAAACCTGCCTGACCTCGTGCTCGTAGCCCCTCAGTCTCTGCATATGAGCTGAGCTCTGCCTCAAGTATGGCACCGTATAGTTTGGCCATGGTGTGGCCAATCATGATGGTCTTGTAGTTCCCTGGATCCAGGGTGTCGTCAGATTTGTGGATAGGCACAATGGTGTGCCTAGTCCACTCCTCTGGGAAGCCCTCCCTTATAGCCTGGTTGAAGACATGTGCAATCAATGGGGCTATAGTGGAGGCTGCATATATGAGATGCTTGCTCTGCAATCCCGTGTGGGCTGTCGAACGTCCATGTCGCAGTCGTCCTATGGCCCTCTCAACCATCTTTGTTGTGAAGAGAGAAGAACTAGTAGGGAGAGGCTCAAGTGGCTGGGTAATGGGAGGCTACCCAGGTACCTCATATAATCTCTCAGCATAATCATGCCATGTGTGTAGGTCCCCAATAGGTGTGGTCGGGCGTGGCTGTTGTAGGGTACGCCATGCTGCAGCACTGTCCATACTCATAAAGAGATGGTATAGCTCAAGCTCCTGTGCCTCTTCAAAGGCTCGCCTCTTCTGACGTGTGAGGGTCTTCATCCGTCTCCTTGCCTCTCTCTCTCTCTCTGTGATCTCTCCCAATACTCGCTGGGCTCGTAGTCGGCGGTGAAGGTCTCTGCATTCCTCATCATACTAGCGATGTTGTGGCATAGTCCGAGGAGGAGGTGTGTGACTAAAATGGATTGTGTGTGGGAAGGAGCTGATGGCTGATGTATGAAGGATTGATGCTATCTGTGAGGTGAGTAGGGATAGTGGAGTGTTAGGATGAAGCAAGAGAAGATCCTTCTCGACTTGAGTTGCATATATGTGAGCTAGCTCGTGTGTGAAATGGATGGTGGTGTGTGGGATGCGTGCTGCAGGTGTGGGTATAGGGGTGTCTCCCTTGAGGGAGAGCGCAAGGTACGTGTGATCGGCCCCAATGGGTATGGATGGGATGGTTAATGTGGTAAGTAGGTGGAGGGCCTCTTTGGATCCCATGACGTAATCTACTCTACTTCCCCGGCCATCCGTGACTGAGTGTGGTATGCATGTCAATCCTCCTTAGGTAGGCCACTGAGCCATCCCGTTATAGATAACGAGGTTATGTCGAGAGCCTAGTCTGAGTAGGTGAGTGCCATAGTGAGTGTGTGTAGAGTGAGCTGAAGCTCGAAGCTCGAGTTGTAGACTCATCCTCTATGGGATGCAGTATCTCTGGGTCTTCTAGGTCAAATATCTCACACTGATCACTGCCTGTCCTGGCATTGAAGTCTCCCATAAGGAGGACTTCCCCTAATGCAGAGTACTCTGTAATCTCTTCTGACAAACAAGTGTATGGTGAGTCCTCCTCTCGATCTATGATAATGAACCGCGAGCTAGAAGGATCTAGAAGAGGAGAGAGAGAGAGAGAGAGAGAGAGAGAGAGAGAGAGAGAGAGAGAGAGAGAGAGAGAGAGAGAGAGAGAGAGAGAGAGAGAGAGAGAGAGAGAGAGAGAGAGAGAGAGAGAGAGAGAGAGAGAGAGAGAGAGAGAGAGAGAGAGAGAGAGAGAGAGAGAGAGAGAGAGAGAGAGAGAGAGAGAGAGAGAGAGAGAGAGAGAGAGAGAGAGATGAAATGATATATTTACGTTTGCAAAAGGCCAAAATGACCTATGAGACCAGAAACTTACAGAGCTGGTGAATCTGATACAAGGTCTGATACAAAATCTGTGTATGCTAAAAAACTACTAAAGACTTAGTCTGGTAGTGAAAAAGATAGAGTAGCGGGAGAGGGAATATAGTCTACAGACTCTCTAGGTGATAGAGTGATGGCTAGAGGCTTGAGTGATACAATGAAGGGGTACAACATCATGAGGTATACCGTATATGCATAAACCAATGTCAGCCAGGGAAAGATCAAGGTGTAGGTGGTCCTCCATCTCAAAGGAAATCCCGCATCGGTCTGTGTCGGATCTCCTCAATGTCCTCCATAGTCAAGATTCTAACTGGGTATTGTGCATGGAGTGCCAAAATAAGCCTAATCCTCTTCTGTAATCGTCGTGTCTGTTGGGACATCCTCCTCTGCAATCGTGGATGCCTAGATCTTCCTAGGCCCCTCGCACGGTCCACCAATGTGCCTCTGAGGGAAGTGAGATCTGGGCTCTGTTGCACTGCCAATCTATCTCGCTATGTAGTGGTAGTAACTTGCCTAAAGTAATCTGTAACCTGCTGCTGAGTCTTCCTCTCTGAAAGCCTCGAGAGGCTATCTCTATGTCTCAATAGGCTATCTCTATGTCTCCTCAACTCAAGCAAAAACAAACCCAAACATCTCTGGTCCTCATATCCCATAACTCTAGAGAATGGGCCAAAGCCCTCTCTAAATAAGCAATGGAAGCGCCCTCGTATCTCATAGTATGCAGAGGCAACACAACAATGACATATGTAATGTAGCTGTGTCTCCGGCTCCATATGGCATATACGACATATCCTGAGTTGGAACCCCTCTATATCTTCCAGTCTAAATCTCAAGCTGATGTGAGGATGTACGCATTTGACCAATAGCACATCGCACCACATATGATAAATGTGTATCCATTGTTGGAAAACAATGTCACATAAGTCCAAAATCCATTTAGGGCAAAAACCCTAATTTTGGTACTGTGTCATTTTTGGCACAAAAATGGGTAAAATTTTTATGAAACTATCTTGTAGAGCTTGAAGAGAGCTTTCCAATGGTATATGACATTCAATCATCAGAGATCAGATTTGAGAGAAAACCCTAACCCTAATTTTCTGCTGACTTAGGGTTTTGAGCTCATTTGATAGCTCTCAGCATGAGGATCATAAAAATGTTGTCAGATCATTCATTAAATAGTCAGAAGTGTGAAAAAGTAGGTCAAGAAGCTATTTTTAAAGTTAGCTAAAAGCACCTTTAAAATAAATCAAAAGCACGTTAAAAATAGCGATTTAACTTATAAAAAAAGACGATCACATAATTTGAAGACGAAAAAATCAGCTTTTGTGATTCTTCTTTATTTTAGTCGCTTGGGAGACTTATGGCCTATAAAAAGGTTCCTTGGGGTCACTTTTAGAGTTATCTACACCAATTGCAACACCAGCTTTGGTCCCTCAGTAGAGGTGGTGCTCTAGCACACATGGGGCAGCCATGGTTCACTCTAGGAGCATGTTGAGGAGCAGCTATGGAGTTCTTCTTGGAGAAGAGTGTGCTCATACTCTTGCTTATGGAGAGGACTTACCTATCAGCAGCCGCTTTGTGATGTGGATCAGCCATCTACATAATGTATTTGAAGATTGTCTTCTACATGAAGATTTCGGTGTACTCCAAAGACATTGGATGGAGCTTAACATAAGATTGCATCTTATGTTAACAATTCAGGTACATATTCTCTTTATGCACACAGGTACTACTTGGAGTTTATGGAGGCGGTGGCATCCATATTTGGAGGTGTCCTATTCGGCATATCTAAAGGAGAATCAGTACATGCATGCTACATGCACATTCAGATGAGGTGTTAGAGAAGGTGTTTCCACATGAGTATGAGGATTTCTGTTGGCAACATGTTAGCATTCTATGCTAATTTTGTAAGTATGTGATCTTTCACACACACATTTGATTTAGGGTCTCCCATAGCCTAAAATCAGATTAGGGTTTTCTGAATATCAGATTCACACTGATCTTTCCTCTTTCTGTCACTCATATTCACTCTTCTACAACCTATCATGTCATACATCTCATACATATTCAGATTTCTGTCCCTACATCTAAATACTCATCCATCTATTTCAGTTCACATAGAGTGGTTGAGAGTTTTGCTCCCACATTGTAAATTGACATTTGTATATTATTATTTATATGATTAAGTGTGGTATGTTGATGTTTGTCAACATTGGAAGATTACTTGAATGTATATTTTAGATCCTGGACCTATGGGACCTGTGGAATTTGTTATGGGCCTACCTAATTTCCAACATTTGATATTAGAGCTCCCAGGCTCCGAGACTCCCAGGTTCCCAAAATCCAAGGTTTACAACATAGGGTTTCAAAGCATCTTCTAACATTTGACATATACACACTTAATCTAGATGAGTAGAGATTTGAGAATTAGACAATTCAGTCACATGTTTATTTATCAGTGTGGAGTATGAAGTTGATGATTTGTTAGCAACCGAATACTTTTGGAAGAGTAAAGTTACTTTACAGAAGTATTGCTTGAAGACCAAGACTTGATGAAGAGAAGGCTATTTCAAATTCAAGGAAAAACAATGGTTTGGAGAAGATGAAGTAATCAGATCAACATCAAATCACAGGTATTAGTTTCTACCATCATATTGTCATTTGCAGGTCATATCTTAGAAGAGCGGTTATGAAGTGATTTGAAGGATTCAAGAAGTGCTTTTAAACACTTTCATTACTTTGAAAGTTAAAAGCATTAGCTACATCAAAACATGTATCTAAAGGTTGTTCTTGACAGTTTTGATAGATCTCTTTCATGGCAAGAAAGCTCATCTAAGAAGACAAATTTAGAGATCATATCAGTTTTGTTTTCAGCCAACCTTGTGTTGTAAGTTTGTTGGAAGTTTTTTGATAAGATCTAGTACCTAGAAAGGTAATTCAACATTCAATCAAAAGGTTGGTGAATTCAGTCATATCAAGTAGAGTGTTGATTCAACATATGAGGAGATGGAGCTGAGATGATGAAGAGATATGAGGAGATGGTAAAACATGATTCTATATTCACTTCCATTTGTATACCATGTTTGTTTTGTCTCTTACTCTTAGTACCAGAGGAAGAGAAAAATTCATTTGAAGAAGATAAGAGTGCTTGCTACTTCAAGATGAAGAGAACAAAAGGTATGGAAGAGAAGTTTGAAGATGTTGACATCATCAGGTGGAAGAAAGATGCAGAAGAAGAAGGTCCAACAATTCCAAAGGGAAAGTAAGACTTTCTTCTCTCTCTTATATTTTCCATATACTTTTCCTACTTTTATCCTCTACATCCAAAGACAAGTCTACGAGAACATCTTGTGTGAAGATAGTCTAAAGAAGAAGCAGTTTTTTGTTTTGCATTATACTTGGTCATGTTTTAGTAGGTTTTGACAAAGAATTACATTGAGAGAAAGAAAAGCAGGGGATGTATGAGCTATCTTTTAGTTGAAGCTTTTAAGCAGGCAGCTTATATGTTCCCTCAAAGAATTCTTGGAGTGTCAATACAGAGCTACTTAGTATATGACAAGTTGCAGAGAAGTATATTTCTTCTTTATCTAACTCTTGAGGTAAAAGAGTATTTGTAGCAGATGTTGAAGACTTGAAGTGAAGTTCTTGATTTGGAAAAGGTACCTCATATTCAGAAAATTCAGAAATTTCAGTATTTTCAGAAAATTCAGAATTTTAGTATTTTCAAAAAAATTAGAAATTTCAGTATTTTCAGGAAAATTCAGATTTTTTGTTGTAGCAGTCAGATGGAGAATCTTCTTTCTATGTTTGTCTTGACTTTTGGATACATGCTTGTATGCAAAAAGGGATCCTATCACTTGATTGAGAAGTGGAGTTAGCCAAAAGAAAGTCAAGCAGGTACTATCAGATTTCACCCGGGAAGAATATGAAGATATGAAGTATCAACTTGCAGCTTTTGGAGCTCTCAAGGTGAGAAGTTTGTCCACTTATGTTTCAATAGGAGTTGCAAATTCTTGGAAAGGATCTAGTTGAAGAAAAGTTTTACAACTTTATGTGAGAAGCATGGACACTTAGAGACATTCAGGTAGCAAATCAAACATTCAGTCATGAAGGTTTTATAAGAGCAGATTCTACACAGGTATTTTGTTGGAAAGATCTTGATAGATCTTGAATGATCTTGAATGATCTTGAAGATCTTGAGTATTTATGAGTGAGTTGTCTATCCTTTGTTTGTAAAGTTCTTAACATTGGAAGAAGTAAGTCAAAGATTCAGATTCTATCATATTAGTATAGCAGAGAAATAGAAGAAGATACTTGTTATGTTACAGAAGATTATGGATTCTAAAATGCTTTCAGTAAGGTTTTTGTTATCATGTAATAGATCAGCTAACCTTATGGGAAGTTGAGAAAGTAACCGTGGAAGTTATTGGCAATTGCAGTGCTAATAAAAAGGGTTCAAAGATTTTGTTTCAGATACAAGTATTGATCACTGAAGATAAGATTTTTTGAAAGAAGGAAGACGTTCCAGATTTCATAAAGTCTGATATATTTGAAAGAATTCTGGATATTAGTGTTAAATAATCAGGGGGGTGATGAAACATGAAGACTTATTTTCAGCCATATGTGAAAGAATGTAGAGTCATACCTATAGGTATTCCTATTTCAGGTATTCCTATATTTCCTTTTTCAGTTTCTCTTTATGTTCCAGCTTTGAAAGAAGAAGGAAGATGGAGAATGTTTGGAGAAAGTTCTTGTTAGGTGTTCCTGTTCAGGAGAAAGTTCCAGAGTTCTATTGAAGAGAAACTTGGTATTTCAGAGAGGTATGTTTGAGAGGTGTGCACATATATGTTTATACCAGACTCTGAAGGAAAGAGGTATGGACTTATAGATAGAACAAGGATGAAGACATGATGACATCATAAATATGAAATTTTAGTGAGACTCATGAGTGGAGTTGAGTACAGTCAGAGATGGACCAGCGAGTGTTCATAATAAACTAAGTTGTGAGTTGCCTGTCACAAGTCCCAGGATGGATATAGTTTCTGATTTTGTTGACAGAGCAGAAGTACGTTGAGAAACCTTTCTTAAGGTAAATGCAAATATGTGGATCCTAGTGTATTTTTACAGGTTTGAAAAGACTTATTTCAAGAGATAGCAGATTCAGAGTCAGTTCATGCTACATATGTTGTCAAGCAATGTTTGCTTGATGTATACACTATTGGATATCTAGTTTGCATATTTCTCCGGTATTATGGTTCATATTAAGCAAATTCAGTTTTTTTTTGAAGTTTGAAGAAATTCAAATTCAGATTTGAAGAAGACTTTTGAAGAAAAGGTTTAAAGGTCAATTCAGGAGTATAAGTTTGAAGCTTATGACAATTTACAGATGAATGAAGCTACATATCCAGTTCAGTTTGTACCAATATGACATTGTAGGGGGGATTGTTGGAAAACAATGTCACATCAGTCCAAAATCCATTTAGGGCAGAAACCCTAATTTTGGTACTTAGTCATTTTTGGCACAAAAATGGGTAAAATTTTAATGAACCTATCTTGTAGAGCTTGAAGAGAGCTTTTCAATGGTATATGACATTCAGTCATCAGAGATCAGATTTGGGAGAAACCCCTAACCCTAGTTTTCTGCTGACTTAGGGTTTTGACCGCATTTGATAGCTCTCAGCATGAGGATCATAAAAATGTTGTCAGATCACTCATCAAATAGTCAGAAGTGTGAAAACGAAGGTCAAGAAGCTATTTTTAAAGTTAGCTAAAAGCAACTTTAAAATAAAGCAAAACCACATTAGAAATAGCGATTTAACTTTTTTTAGCTAAAAGCAACTTTAAAATAAAGCAAAACCACATTAAAAATAGCGATTTAACTTATAAAAAAAGGCGATCACATAATTTGAAGGCGAAAAAATCAGCTTTTGCGATTCTGCTTTATTTTAGTCTCTTGGGAGACTTATGGCCTATAAAAAGGTGCCTTGGGGTCACTTTTAGAGTTATCTACACCAATTGCAACACCAGCTTTGGTTCCTCAGTAGAGATGGTGCTCTAGCACACATGGGGCAGCCATGGTTCACTCTAGGAGCATGTTGAGGAGAAGCTATGGAGTTCTTCTTGGAGAAGAGTGTGCTCACACTCTTGCTTATGGAGAGGACTTACCTATAAGCATCTTGGTGGTGTGGATCAGCCATCTACATAATGTATTTGAAGATTGTCTTCTACATGAAGATTTCGGTGTACTTCAAAGACATTGGATGGAGCTTAACATAAGATTGCATCTTATGTTAACAATTCAGGTACATATTCTCTTTATGCACACAGGTACTACTTGGAGTTTATGGAGGCGGTGGCATCCATATTTGGAGGTGTCCTATTCGGCATATCTAAAGGAGAATCAGTACATGCATGCTACATGCACATTCAGATGAGGTGTTAGAGAATGTGTTTCCACATGAGTATGAGGATTTCTGTTGGCAACATGTTAGCATTCTATGCTAATTTTGTAAGTATGTGATCTTTCACACACACATCTGATTTAGGGTCTCCCATAGCCTAAAATCAGATTAGGGTTTTCTGAATATCAGATTCACACTGATCTTTCCTCTTTCTGTCACTCATATTCACTCTTCTACAACCTATCATATCATACATCTCATACATATTCAGATTTCTGTCCCTACATCTAAATACTCATCCATCTATTTCAGTTCACATAGAGTGGTTGAGAGTTTTGCTCCCACATTGTAAATTGACATTTGTATATTATTATTTATATGATTAAGTGTGGTATGTTGATGTTTGTCAACATTGGAAGATTACTTGAATGTATATTTTAGATCCTGGACCTATGGGACCTGTGGAATTTGTTATGGGCCTACCTAATTTCCAACATTTGATATTAGAGCTCCTAGGCTCCGAGACTCCCAGGTTCCCAAAATCCAAGGTTTACAACATAGGGTTTCAAAGCATCTTCTAACATTTGACATATACACACTTAATCTAGATGAGTAGAGATTTGAGAATTAGACAATTCAGTCACATGTTTATTTATCAGTGTGGAGTATGAAGTTGATGATCTGTTAGCAACCGAATACTTTTGGAAGAGTAAAGTTACTTTACAGAAGTATTGCTTGAAGACCAAGACTTGATGAAGAGAAGGCTATTTCAAATTCAAGGAAAAACAATGGTTTGGAGAAGATGAAGTAATCAGATCAACATCAAATCACAGGTATTAGTTTCTACCATCATATTGTCATTTGTAGGTCATATCTTAGAAGAGCGGTTATGAAGTGATTTGAAGGATTCAAGAAGTGCTTTTAAACACTTTCATTACTTTGAAAGTTAAAAGCATTAGCTACATCAAAACATGTATCTAAAGGTTGTTCTTGACAGTTTTGATAGATCTCTTTCATGGCAAGAAAGCTCATCTAAGAAGACAAATTTAGAGATCATATCAGTTTTGTTTTCAGCCAACCTTGTGTTGTAAGTTTGTTGGAAGTTTTTTGATAAGATCTAGTACCTAGAAAGGTAATTCAACATTCAATCAAAAGGTTGGTGAATTCAGTCATATCAAGTAGAGTGTTGATTCAGCATATGAGGAGATGGAGCTGAGATGATGAAGAGATATGAGGAGATGGTAAAACATGATTCTATATTCACTTCCATTTGTATACCATGTTTGTTTTGTCTCTTACTCTTAGTACCAGAGGAAGAGAAAAATTCATTTGAAGAAGATAAGAGTGCTTGCTACTTCAAGATGAAGAGAACAAAAGGTATGGAAAAGAAGTTTGAAGATGTTGACATCATCAGGTGGAAGAAAGATGCAGAAGAAGAAGTCCAACAATTCCAAAGGGAAAGTAAGACTTTCTTCTCTCTCTTATATTTTCCATATACTTTTCCTACTTTTATCCTCTACATCCAAAGACAAGTCTACGAGAACATCTTGTGTGAAGATAGTCTAAAGAAGAAGCAGTTTTTTGTTTTGCATTATACTTGGTCATGTTTTAGTAGGTTTTGACAAAGAATTACATTGAGAGAAAGAAAAGCAGGGGATGTATGAGCTATCTTTTAGTTGAAGCTTTTAAGCAGGCAGCTTATATGTTCCCTCAAAGAATTCTTGGAGTGTCAATACAGAGCTACTTAGTATATGACAAGTTGCAGAGAAGTATATTTCTTCTTTATCTAACTCTTGAGGTAAAAGAGTATTTGTAGCAGATGTTGAAGACTTGAAGTGAAGTTCTTGATTTGGAAAAGTTACCTCATATTCAGAAAATTCAGAAATTTCAGTATTTTCAGAAAATTCAGAATTTTAGTATTTTCAAAAAAATTAGAAATTTCAGTATTTTCAGGAAAATTCAGATTTTTTGTTGTAGCAGTCAGATGGAGAATCTTCTTTCTATGTTTGTCTTGACTTTTGGATACATGCTTGTATGCAAAAAGGGATCCTATCACTTGATTGAGAAGTGGAGTTAGCCAAAAGAAAGTCAAGCAGGTACTATCAGATTTCACTCGGGAAGAATATGAAGATATGAAGTATCAACTTGCAGCTTTTGGAGCTCTCAAGGTGAGAAGTTTGTCCACTTATGTTTCAATAGGAGTTGCAAATTCTTGGAAAGGATCTAGTTGAAGAAAAGTTTTACAACTTTATGTGAGAAGCATGGACACTTAGAGACATTCAGGTAGCAAATCAAACATTCAGTCATGAAGGTTTTATAAGAGCAGATTCTACACAGGTATTTTGTTGGAAAGATCTTGATAGATCTTGAATGATCT
Source organism: Ceratopteris richardii (assembly GCA_020310875.1). Taxonomy (NCBI): domain Eukaryota; kingdom Viridiplantae; phylum Streptophyta; class Polypodiopsida; order Polypodiales; family Pteridaceae; genus Ceratopteris; species Ceratopteris richardii. Next base: position 33,251,032 of record CM035417.1, read on the forward strand.
TGAATGATCTTGAAGATCTTGAGTATTTATGAGTGAGTTGTCTATCCTTTGTTTGTAAAGTTCTTAACATTGGAAGAAGTAAGTCAAAGATTCAGATTCTATCATATAAGTATAGCAGAGAAATAGAAGAAGATACTTGTTATGTTACAGAAGATTATGGATTCTAAAATGCTTTCAGTAAGGTTTTTGTTATCATGTAATAGATCAGCTAACCTTATGGGAAGTTGAGAAAGTAACCGTGGAAGTTATTGGCAATTGCAGTGCTAATAAAAAGGGTTCAAAGATTTTGTTTCAGATACAAGTATTGATCACTGAAGATAAGATTTTTTGAAAGAAGGAAGACGTTCCAGATTTCATAAAGTCTGATATATTTGAAAGAATTCTGGATATTAGTGTTAAATAATCAGGGGGGTGATGAAACATGAAGACTTATTTTCAGCCATATGTGAAAGAATATAGAGTCATACCTATAGGTATTCCTATTTCAGGTATTCCTATATTTCCTTTTTCAGTTTCTCTTTATGTTCCAGCTTTGAGAGAAGAAGGAAGATGGAGAATGTTTGGAGAAAGTTCTTGTTAGGTGTTCCTGTTCAGGAGAAAGTTCCAGAGTTCTATTGAAGAGAAACTTGGTATTTCAGAGAGGTATGTTTGAGAGGTGTGCACATATATGTTTATACCAGACTCTGAAGGAAAGAGGTATGGACTTATAGATAGAACAAGGATGAAGACATGATGACATCATAAATATGAAATTTTAGTGAGACTCATGAGTGGAGTTGAGTACAGTCAGAGATGGACCAGCGAGTGTTCATAATAAACTAAGTTGTGAGTTGCCTGTCACAAGTCCCAAGATGGATATAGTTTCTGATTTTGTTGACAGAGCAGAAGTACGTTGAGAAACCTTTCTTAAGGTAAATGCAAATATGTGGATCGTAGTGTATTTTTACAGGTTTGAAAAGACTTATTTCAAGAGATAGCAGATTCAGAGTCAGTTCATGCTACATATGTTGTCAAGCAATGTTTGCTTGATGTATACACTATTGGATATCTAGTTTGCATATTTCTCCGGTATTATGGTTCATATTAAGCAAATTCAGTTTTTTTTTGAAGTTTGAAGAAATTCAAATTCAGATTTGAAGAAGACTTTTGAAGAAAAGGTTTAAAGGTCAATTCAGGAGTATAAGTTTGAAGCTTATGACAATTTACAGATGAATGAAGCTACATATCCAGTTCAGTTTGTACCAATATGACATTGTAGGGGGGATTGTTGGAAAACAATGTCACATCAGTCCAAAATCCATTTAGGGCAGAAACCCTAATTTTGGTACTTAGTCATTTTTGGCACAAAAATGGGTAAAATTTTAATGAACCTATCTTGTAGAGCTTGAAGAGAGCTTTTCAATGGTATATGATATTCAGTCATCAGAGATCAGATTTGGGAGAAAACCCTAACCCTAGTTTTCTGCTGACTTAGGGTCTTGACCGCATTTGATAGCTCTCAGCATGAGGATAATAAAAATGTTGTCAGATCACTCATCAAATAGTCAGAAGTGTGAAAATGAAGGTCAAGAAGCTATTTTTAAAGTTAGCTAAAAGCAACTTTAAAATAAAGCAAAACCACATTAAAAATAGCGATTTAACATTTTTTAGCTAAAAGCAACTTTAATATAAAGCAAAACCACATTAAAAATAGCGATTTAACTTATAAAAAAAGGCGATCACACAATTTGAAGGCGAAAAAATCAGCTTTTGCGATTCTGCTTTATTTTAGTCTCTTGGGAGACTTATGGCCTATAAAAAGGTGCCTTGGGGTCACTTTTAGAGTTATCTACACCAATTGCAACACCAGCTTTGGTTCCTCAGTAGAGATGGTGCTCTAGCACACATGGGGCAGCCATGGTTCACTCTAGGAGCATGTTGAGGAGGAGCTATGGAGTTCTTCTTGGAGAAGAGTGTGCTCACACTCTTGCTTATGGAGAGGACTTACCTATAAGCATCTTGGTGGTGTGGATCAGCCATCTACATAATGTATTTGAAGATTGTCTTCTACATGAAGATTTCGGTGTACTTCAAAGACATTGGATGGAGCTTAACATAAGATTGCATCTTATGTTAACAATTCAGGTACATATTTTCTTTATGCACACAGGTACTACTTGGAGTTTATGGAGGCGGTGGCATCCAAATTTGGAGGTGTCCTATTCGGCATATCTAAAGGAGAATCAGTACATGCATGCTACATGCACATTCAGATGAGGTGTTAGAGAAGGTGTTTCCACATGAGTATGAGGATTTCTGTTGGCAACATGTTAGCATTCTATGCTAATTTTGTAAGTATGTGATCTTTCACACACACATTTGATTTAGGGTCTCCCATAGCCTAAAATCAGATTAGGGTTTTCTGAATATCAGATTCACACTGATCTTTCCTCTTTCTGTCACTCATATTCACTCTTCTACAACCTATCATGTCATACATCTCATACATATTCAGATTTCTGTCCCTACATCTAAATACTCATCCATCTATTTCAGTTCACATAGAGTGGTTGAGAGTTTTGCTCCCACATTGTAAATTGACATTTGTATATTATTATTTATATGATTAAGTATGGTATGTTGATGTTTGTCAACATTGGAAGATTACTTGAATGTATATTTTAGATCCTGGACCTATGGGACCTGTGGAATTTGTTATGGGCCTACCTAATTTCCAACATTTGATATTAGAGCTCCCAGGCTCCGAGACTCCCAGGTTCCCAAAATCCAAGGTTTACAACATAGGGTTTCAAAGCATCTTCTAACATTTGACATATACACACTTAATCTAGATGAGTAGAGATTTGAGAATTAGACAATTCAGTCACATGTTTATTTATCAGTGTGGAGTATGAAGTTGATGATCTGTTAGCAACCGAATACTTTTGGAAGAGTAAAGTTACTTTACAGAAGTATTGCTTGAAGACCAAGACTTGATGAAGAGAAGGCTATTTCAAATTCAAGGAAAAACAATGGTTTGGAGAAGATGAAGTAATCAGATCAACATCAAATCACAGGTATTAGTTTCTACCATCATATTGTCATTTGCAGGTCATATCTTAGAAGAGCGGTTATGAAGTGATTTGAAGGATTCAAGAAGTGCTTTTAAACACTTTCATTACTTTGAAAGTTAAAAGCATTAGCTACATCAAAACATGTATCTAAAGGTTGTTCTTGACAGTTTTGATAGATCTCTTTCATGGCAAGAAAGCTCATCTAAGAAGACAAATTTAGAGATCATATCAGTTTTGTTTTCAGCCAACCTTGTGTTGTAAGTTTGTTGGAAGTTTTTTGATAAGATCTAGTACCTAGAAAGGTAATTCAACATTCAATCAAAAGGTTGGTGAATTCAGTCATATCAAGTAGAGTGTTGATTCAACATATGAGGAGATGGAGCTGAGATGATGAAGAGATATGAGGAGATGGTAAAACATGATTCTATATTCACTTCCATTTGTATACCATGTTTGTTTTGTCTCTTACTCTTAGTACCAGAGGAAGAGAAAAATTCATTTGAAGAAGATAAGAGTGCTTGCTACTTCAAGATGAAGAGAACAAAAGGTATGGAAGAGAAGTTTGAAGATGTTGACATCATCAGGTGGAAGAAAGATGCAGAAGAAGAAGGTCCAACAATTCCAAAGGGAAAGTAAGACTTTCTTCTCTCTCTTATATTTTCCATATACTTTTCCTACTTTTATCCTCTACATCCAAAGACAAGTCTACGAGAACATCTTGTGTGAAGATAGTCTAAAGAAGAAGCAGTTTTTTGTTTTGCATTATACTTGGTCATGTTTTAGTAGGTTTTGACAAAGAATTACATTGAGAGAAAGAAAAGCAGGGGATGTATGAGCTATCTTTTAGTTGAAGCTTTTAAGCAGGCAGCTTATATGTTCCCTCAAAGAATTCTTGGAGTGTCAATACAGAGCTACTTAGTATATGACAAGTTGCAGAGAAGTATATTTCTTCTTTATCTAACTCTTGAGGTAAAAGAGTATTTGTAGCAGATGTTGAAGACTTGAAGTGAAGTTCTTGATTTGGAAAAGGTACCTCATATTCAGAAAATTCAGAAATTTCAGTATTTTCAGAAAATTCAGAATTTTAGTATTTTCAAAAAAATTAGAAATTTCAGTATTTTCAGGAAAATTCAGATTTTTTGTTGTAGCAGTCAGATGGAGAATCTTCTTTCTATGTTTGTCTTGACTTTTGGATACATGCTTGTATGCAAAAAGGGATCCTATCACTTGATTGAGAAGTGGAGTTAGCCAAAAGAAAGTCAAGCAGGTACTATCAGATTTCACCCGGGAAGAATATGAAGATATGAAGTATCAACTTGCAGCTTTTGGAGCTCTCAAGGTGAGAAGTTTGTCCACTTATGTTTCAATAGGAGTTGCAAATTCTTGGAAAGGATCTAGTTGAAGAAAAGTTTTACAACTTTATGTGAGAAGCATGGACACTTAGAGACATTCAGGTAGCAAATCAAACATTCAGTCATGAAGGTTTTATAAGAGCAGATTCTACACAGGTATTTTGTTGGAAAGATCTTGATAGATCTTGAATGATCTTGAATGATCTTGAAGATCTTGAGTATTTATGAGTGAGTTGTCTATCCTTTGTTTGTAAAGTTCTTAACATTGGAAGAAGTAAGTCAAAGATTCAGATTCTATCATATAAGTATAGCAGAGAAATAGAAGAAGATACTTGTTATGTTACAGAAGATTATGGATTCTAAAATGCTTTCAGTAAGGTTTTTGTTATCATGTAATAGATAAGCTAACCTTATGGGAAGTTGAGAAAGTAACCGTGGAAGTTATTGGCAATGGCAGTGCTAATAAAAAGGGTTCAAAGATTTTGTTTCAGATACAAGTATTGATCACTGAAGATAAGATTTTTTGAAAGAAGGAAGACGTTCCAGATTTCATAAAGTCTGATATATTTGAAAGAATTCTGGATATTAGTGTTAAATAATCAGGGGGGTGATGAAACATGAAGACTTATTTTCAGCCATATGTGAAAGAATGTAGAGTCATACCTATAGGTATTCCTATTTCAGGTATTCCTATATTTCCTTTTTCAGTTTCTCTTTATGTTCCAGCTTTGAAAGAAGAAGGAAGATGGAGAATGTTTGGAGAAAGTTCTTGTTAGGTGTTCCTGTTCAGGAGAAAGTTCCAGAGTTCTATTGAAGAGAAACTTGGTATTTCAGAGAGGTATGTTTGAGAGGTGTGCACATATATGTTTATACCAGACTCTGAAGGAAAGAGGTATGGACTTATAGATAGAACAAGGATGAAGACATGATGACATCATAAATATGAAATTTTAGTGAGACTCATGAGTGGAGTTGAGTACAGTCAGAGATGGACCAGCGAGTGTTCATAATAAACTAAGTTGTGAGTTGCCTGTCACAAGTCCCAGGATGGATATAGTTTCTGATTTTGTTGACAGAACAGAAGTACGTTGAGAAACCTTTCTTAAGGTAAATGCAAATATGTGGATCCTAGTGTATTTTTACAGGTTTGAAAAGACTTATTTCAAGAGATAGAAGATTCAGAGTCAGTTCATGCTACATATGTTGTCAAGCAATGTTTGCTTGATGTATACACTATTGGATATCTAGTTTGCATATTTCTCCGGTATTATGGTTCATATTAAGCAAATTCAGTTTTTTTTTGAAGTTTGAAGAAATTCAAATTCAGATTTGAAGAAGACTTTTGAAGAGAAGGTTTAAAGGTCAATTCAGGAGTATAAGTTTGAAGCTTATGACAATTTACAGATGAATGAAGCTACATATCCAGTTCAGTTTGTACCAATATGACATTGTAGGGGGGATTGTTGGAAAACAATGTCACATCAGTCCAAAATCCATTTAGGGCAGAAACCCTAATTTTGGTACTTAGTCATTTTTGGCACAAAAATGGGTAAAATTTTAATGAACCTATCTTGTAGAGCTTGAAGAGAGCTTTTCAATGGTATATGACATTCAGTCATCAGAGATCAGATTTGGGAGAAAACCCTAACCCTAGTTTTCTGCTGACTTAGGGTTTTGACCGCATTTGATAGCTCTCAGCATGAGGATCATAAAAATGTTGTCAGATCACTCATCAAATAGTCAGAAGTGTGAAAACGAAGGTCAAGAAGCTATTTTTAAAGTTAGCTAAAAGCAACTTTAAAATAAAGCAAAACCACATTAAAAATAGCGATTTAACTTTTTTTAGCTAAAAGCAACTTTAAAATAAAGCAAAACCACATTAGAAATAGCGATTTAACTTATAAAAAAAGGCGATCACATAATTTGAAGGCGAAAAAATCAGCTTTTGCGATTCTGCTTTATTTTAGTCTCTTGGTAGACTTATGGCCTATAAAAAGGTGCCTTGGGGTCACTTTTAGAGTTATCTACACCAATTGCAACACCAGCTTTGGTTCCTCAGTAGAGATGGTGCTCTAGCACACATGGGGCAGCCATGGTTCACTCTAGGAGCATGTTGAGGAGCAGCTATGGAGTTCTTCTTGGAGAAGAGTGTGCTCACACTCTTGCTTATGGAGAGGACTTACCTATAAGCATCTTGGTGGTGTGGATCAGCCATCTACATAATGTATTTGAAGATTGTCTTCTACATGAAGATTTCGGTGTACTTCAAAGACATTGGATGGAGCTTAACATAAGATTGCATCTTATGTTAACAATTCAGGTACATATTCTCTTTATGCACACAGGTACTACTTGGAGTTTATGGAGGCGGTGGCATCCATATTTGGAGGTGTCCTATTCGGCATATCTAAAGGAGAATCAGTACATGCATGCTACATGCACATTCAGATGAGGTGTTAGAGAATGTGTTTCCACATGAGTATGAGGATTTCTGTTGGCAACATGTTAGCATTCTATGCTAATTTTGTAAGTATGTGATCTTTCACACACACATCTGATTTAGGGTCTCCCATAGCCTAAAATCAGATTAGGGTTTTCTGAATATCAGATTCACACTGATCTTTCCTCTTTCTGTCACTCATATTCACTCTTCTACAACCTATCATATCATACATCTCATACATATTCAGATTTCTGTCCCTACATCTAAATACTCATCCATCTATTTCAGTTCACATAGAGTGGTTGAGAGTTTTGCTCCCACATTGTAATTTGACATTTGTATATTATTATTTATATGATTAAGTGTGGTATGTTGATGTTTGTCAACATTGGAAGATTACTTGAATGTATATTTTAGATCCTGGACCTATGGGACCTGTGGAATTTGTTATGGGCCTACCTAATTTCCAACATTTGATATTAGAGCTCCCGAGGCTCCGAGACTCCCAGGTTCCCAAAATCCAAGGTTTACAACATAGGGTTTCAAAGCATCTTCTAACATTTGACATATACACACTTAATCTAGATGAGTAGAGATTTGAGAATTAGACAATTCAGTCACATGTTTATTTATCAGTGTGGAGTATGAAGTTGATGATCTGTTAGCAACCGAATACTTTTGGAAGAGTAAAGTTACTTTACAGAAGTATTGCTTGAAGACCAAGACTTGATGAAGAGAAGGCTATTTCAAATTCAAGGAAAAACAATGGTTTGGAGAAGATGAAGTAATCAGATCAACATCAAATCACAGGTATTAGTTTCTACCATCATATTGTCATTTGTAGGTCATATCTTAGAAGAGCGGTTATGAAGTGATTTGAAGGATTCAAGAAGTGCTTTTAAACACTTTCATTACTTTGAAAGTTAAAAGCATTAGCTACATCAAAACATGTATCTAAAGGTTGTTCTTGACAGTTTTGATAGATCTCTTTCATGGCAAGAAAGCTCATCTAAGAAGACAAATTTAGAGATCATATCAGTTTTGTTTTCAGCCAACCTTGTGTTGTAAGTTTGTTGGAAGTTTTTTGATAAGATCTAGTACCTAGAAAGGTAATTCAACATTCAATCAAAAGGTTGGTGAATTCAGTCATATCAAGTAGAGTGTTGATTCAGCATATGAGGAGATGGAGCTGAGATGATGAAGAGATATGAGGAGATGGTAAAACATGATTCTATATTCACTTCCATTTGTATACCATGTTTGTTTTGTCTCTTACTCTTAGTACCAGAGGAAGAGAAAAATTCATTTGAAGAAGATAAGAGTGCTTGCTACTTCAAGATGAAGAGAACAAAAGGTATGGAAGAGAAGTTTGAAGATGTTGACATCATCAGGTGGAAGAAAGATGCAGAAGAAGAAGGTCCAACAATTCCAAAGGGAAAGTAAGACTTTCTTCTCTCTCTTATATTTTCCATATACTTTTCCTACTTTTATCCTCTACATCCAAAGACAAGTCTACGAGAACATCTTGTGTGAAGATAGTCTAAAGAAGAAGCAGTTTTTTGTTTTGCATTATACTTGGTCATGTTTTAGTAGGTTTTGACAAAGAATTACATTGAGAGAAAGAAAAGCAGGGGATGTATGAGCTATCTTTTAGTTGAAGCTTTTAAGCAGGCAGCTTATATGTTCCCTCAAAGAATTCTTGGAGTGTCAATACAGAGCTACTTAGTATATGACAAGTTGCAGAGAAGTATATTTCTTCTTTATCTAACTCTTGAGGTAAAAGAGTATTTGTAGCAGATGTTGAAGACTTGAAGTGAAGTTCTTGATTTGGAAAAGTTACCTCATATTCAGAAACTTCAGAAATTTCAGTATTTTCAGAAAATTCAGAATTTTAGTATTTTCAAAAAAATTAGAAATTTCAGTATTTTCAGGAAAATTCAGATTTTTTGTTGTAGCAGTCAGATGGAGAATCTTCTTTCTATGTTTGTATTGACTTTTGGATACATGCTTGTATGCAAAAAGGGATCCTATCACTTGATTGAGAAGTGGAGTTAGCCAAAAGAAAGTCAAGCAGGTACTATCAGATTTCACCCGGGAAGAATATGAAGATATGAAGTATCAACTTGCAGCTTTTGGAGCTCTCAAGGTGAGAAGTTTGTCCACTTATGTTTCAATAGGAGTTGCAAATTCTTGGAAAGGATCTAGTTGAAGAAAAGTTTTACAACTTTATGTGAGAAGCATGGACACTTAGAGACATTCAGGTAGCAAATCAAACATTCAGTCATGAAGGTTTTATAAGAGCAGATTCTACACAGGTATTTTGTTGGAAAGATCTTGATAGATCTTGAATGATCTTGAATGATCTTGAAGATCTTGAGTATTTATGAGTGAGTTGTCTATCCTTTGTTTGTAAAGTTCTTCACATTGGAAGAAGTAAGTCAAAGATTCAGATTCTATCATATAAGTATAGCAGAGAAATAGAAGAAGATACTTGTTATGTTACAGAAGATTATGGATTCTAAAATGCTTTCAGTAAGGTTTTTGTTATCATGTAATAGATCAGCTAACCTTATGGGAAGTTGAGAAAGTAACCGTGGAAGTTATTGGCAATTGCAGTGCTAATAAAAAGGGTTCAAAGATTTTGTTTCAGATACAAGTATTGATCACTGAAGATAAGATTTTTTGAAAGAAGGAAGACGTTCCAGATTTCATAAAGTCTGATATATTTGAAAGAATTCTGGATATTAGTGTTAAATAATCAGGGGGGTGATGAAACATGAAGACTTATTTTCAGCCATATGTGAAAGAATATAGAGTCATACCTATAGGTATTTCTATTTCAGGTATTCCTATATTTCCTTTTTCAGTTTCTCTTTATGTTCCAGCTTTGAGAGAAGAAGGAAGATGGAGAATGTTTGGAGAAAGTTCTTGTTAGGTGTTCCTGTTCAGGAGAAAGTTCCAGAGTTCTATTGAAGAGAAACTTGGTATTTCAGAGAGGTATGTTTGAGAGGTGTGCACATATATGTTTATACCAGACTCTGAAGGAAAGAGGTATGGACTTATAGATAGAACAAGGATGAAGACATGATGACATCATAAATATGAAATTTTAGTGAGACTCATGAGTGGAGTTGAGTACAGTCAGAGATGGACCAGCGAGTGTTCATAATAAACTAAGTTGTGAGTTGCCTGTCACAAGTCCCAGGATGGATATAGTTTCTGATTTTGTTGACAGAGCAGAAGTACGTTGAGAAACCTTTCTTAAGGTAAATGCAAATATGTGGATCCTAGTGTATTTTTACAGGTTTGAAAAGACTTATTTCAAGAGATAGCAGATTCAGAGTCAGTTCATGCTACATATGTTGTCAAGCAATGTTTGCTTGATGTATACACTATTGGATATCTAGTTTGCATATTTCTCCGGTATTATGGTTCATATTAAGCAAATTCAGTTTTTTTTTGAAGTTTGAAGAAATTCAAATTCAGATTTGAAGAAGACTTTTGAAGAAAAGGTTTAAAGGTCAATTCAGGAGTATAAGTTTGAAGCTTATGACAATTTACAGATGAATGAAGCTACATATCCAGTTCAGTTTGTACCAATATGACATTGTAGGGGGGATTGTTGGAAAACAATGTCACATCAGTCCAAAATCCATTTAGGGCAGAAACCCTAATTTTGGTACTTAGTCATTTTTGGCACAAAAATGGGTAAAATTTTAATGAACCTATCTTGTAGAGCTTGAAGAGAGCTTTTCAATGGTATATGACATTCAGTCATCAGAGATCAGATTTGGGAGAAAACCCTAACCCTAGTTTTCTGCTGACTTAGGGTTTTGACCGCATTTGATAGCTCTCAGCATGAGGATCATAAAAATGTTGTCAGATCACTCATCAAATAGTCAGAAGTGTGAAAATGAAGGTCAAGAAGCTATTTTTAAAGTTAGCTAAAAGCAACTTTAAAATAAAGCAAAACCACATTAAAAATAGCGATTTAACTTTTTTTAGCTAAAAGCAACTTTAAAATAAAGCAAAACCACATTAAAAATAGCGATTTAACTTATAAAAAAAGGCGATCACATAATTTGAAGGCGAAAAAATCAGCTTTTGCGATTCTGCTTTATTTTAGTCTCTTGGGAGACTTATGGCCTATAAAAAGGTGCCTTGGGGTCACTTTTAGAGTTATCTACACCAATTGCAACACCAGCTTTGGTTCCTCAGTAGAGATGGTGCTCTAGCACACATGGGGCAGCCATGGTTCACTCTAGGAGCATGTTGAGGAGCAGCTATGGAGTTCTTCTTGGAGAAGAGTGTGCTCACACTCTTGCTTATGGAGTGGACTTACCTATAAGCAACTTGGTGGTGTGGATCAGCCATCTACATAATGTATTTGAAGATTGTCTTCTACATGAAGATTTCGGTGTACTTCAAAGACATTGGATGGAGCTTAACATAAGATTGCATCTTATGTTAACAATTCAGGTACATATTCTCTTTATGCACACAGGTACTACTTGGAGTTTATGGAGGCGGTGGCATCCATATTTGGAGGTGTCCTATTCGGCATATCTAAAGGAGAATCAGTACATGCATGCTACATGCACATTCAGATGAGGTGTTAGAGAATGTGTTTCCACATGAGTATGAGGATTTCTGTTGGCAACATGTTAGCATTCTATGCTAATTTTGTAAGTATGTGATCTTTCACACACACATCTGATTTAGGGTCTCCCATAGCCTAAAATCAGATTAGGGTTTTCTGAATATCAGATTCACACTGATCTTTCCTCTTTCTGTCACTCATATTCACTCTTCTACAACCTATCATATCATACATCTCATACATATTCAGATTTCTGTCCCTACATCTAAATACTCATCCATCTATTTCAGTTCACATAGAGTGGTTGAGAGTTTTGCTCCCACATTGTAAATTGACATTTGTATATTATTATTTATATGATTAAGTGTGGTATGTTGATGTTTGTCAACATTGGAAGATTACTTGAATGTATATTTTAGATCCTGGACCTATGGGACCTGTGGAATTTGTTATGGGCCTACCTAATTTCCAACATTTGATATTAGAGCTCCCAGGCTCCGAGACTCCCAGGTTCCCAAAATCCAAGGTTTACAACATAGGGTTTCAAAGCATCTTCTAACATTTGACATATACACACTTAATCTAGATGAGTAGAGATTTGAGAATTAGACAATTCAGTCACATGTTTATTTATCAGTGTGGAGTATGAAGTTGATGATCTGTTAGCAACCGAATACTTTTGGAAGAGTAAAGTTACTTTACAGAAGTATTGCTTGAAGACCAAGACTTGATGAAGAGAAGGCTATTTCAAATTCAAGGAAAAACAATGGTTTGGAGAAGATGAAGTAATCAGATCAACATCAAATCACAGGTATTAGTTTCTACCATCATATTGTCATTTGTAGGTCATATCTTAGAAGAGCGGTTATGAAGTGATTTGAAGGATTCAAGAAGTGCTTTTAAACACTTTCATTACTTTGAAAGTTAAAAGCATTAGCTACATCAAAGCATGTATCTAAAGGTTGTTCTTGACAGTTTTGATAGATCTCTTTCATGGCAAGAAAGCTCATCTAAGAAGACAAATTTAGAGATCATATCAGTTTTGTTTTCAGCCAACCTTGTGTTGTAAGTTTGTTGGAAGTTTTTTGATAAGATCTAGTACCTAGAAAGGTAATTCAACATTCAATCAAAAGGTTGGTGAATTCAGTCATATCAAGTAGAGTGTTGATTCAGCATATGAGGAGATGGAGCTGAGATGATGAAGAGATATGAGGAGATGGTAAAACATGATTCTATATTCACTTCCATTTGTATACCATGTTTGTTTTGTCTCTTACTCTTAGTACCAGAGGAAGAGAAAAATTCATTTGAAGAAGATAAGAGTGCTTGCTACTTCAAGATGAAGAGAACAAAAGGTATGGAAGAGAAGTTTGAAGATGTTGACATCATCAGGTGGAAGAAAGATGCAGAAGAAGAAGGTCCAACAATTTCAAAGGGAAAGTAAGACTTTCTTCTCTCTCTTATATTTTCCATATACTTTTCCTACTTTTATCCTCTACATCCAAAGACAAGTCTACGAGAACATCTTGTGTGAAGATAGTCTAAAGAAGAAGCAGTTTTTTGTTTTGCATTATACTTGGTCATGTTTTAGTAGGTTTTGACAAAGAATTACATTGAGAGAAAGAAAAGCAGGGGATGTATGAGCTATCTTTTAGTTGAAGCTTTTAAGCAGGCAGCTTATATGTTCCCTCAAAGAATTCTTGGAGTGTCAATACAGAGCTACTTAGTATATGACAAGTTGCAGAGAAGTATATTTCTTCTTTATCTAACTCTTGAGGTAAAAGAGTATTTGTAGCAGATGTTGAAGACTTGAAGTGAAGTTCTTGATTTGGAAAAGTTACCTCATATTCAGAAAATTCAGAAATTTCAGTATTTTCAGAAAATTCAGAATTTTAGTATTTTCAAAAAAATTAGAAATTTCAGTATTTTCAGGAAAATTCAGATTTTTTGTTGTAGCAGTCAGATGGAGAATCTTCTTTCTATGTTTGTCTTGACTTTTGGATACATGCTTGTATGCAAAAAGGGATCCTATCACTTGATTGAGAAGTGGAGTTAGCCAAAAGAAAGTCAAGCAGGTACTATCAGATTTCACCCGGGAAGAATATGAAGATATGAAGTATCAACTTGCAGCTTTTGGAGCTCTCAAGGTGAGAAGTTTGTCCACTTATGTTTCAATAGGAGTTGCAAATTCTTGGAAAGGATCTAGTTGAAGAAAAGTTTTACAACTTTATGTGAGAAGCATGGACACTTAGAGACATTCAGGTAGCAAATCAAACATTCAGTCATGAAGGTTTTATAAGAGCAGATTCTACACAGGTATTTTGTTGGAAAGATCTTGATAGATCTTGAATGATCTTGAATGATCTTGAAGATCTTGAGTATTTATGAGTGAGTTGTCTATCCTTTGTTTGTAAAGTTCTTAACATTGGAAGAAGTAAGTCAAAGATTCAGATTCTATCATATAAGTATAGCAGAGAAATAGAAGAAGATACTTGTTATGTTACAGAAGATTATGGATTCTAAAATGCTTTCAGTAAGGTTTTTGTTATCATGTAATAGATCAGCTAACCTTATGGGAAGTTGAGAAAGTAACCGTGGAAGTTATTGGCAATGGCAGTGCTAATAAAAAGGGTTCAAAGATTTTGTTTCAGATACAAGTATTGATCACTGAAGATAAGATTTTTTGAAAGAAGGAAGACGTTCCAGATTTCATAAAGTCTGATATATTTGAAAGAATTCTGGATATTAGTGTTAAATAATCAGGGGGGTGATGAAACATGAAGACTTATTTTCAGCCATATGTGAAAGAATATAGAGTCATACCTATAGGTATTCCTATTTCAGGTATTCCTATATTTCCTTTTTCAGTTTCTCTTTATGTTCCAGCTTTGAGAGAAGAAGGAAGATGGAGAATGTTTGGAGAAAGTTCTTGTTAGGTGTTCCTGTTCAGGAGAAAGTTCCAGAGTTCTATTGAAGAGAAACTTGGTATTTCAGAGAGGTATGTTTGAGAGGTGTGCACATATATGTTTATACCAGACTCTGAAGGAAAGAGGTATGGACTTATAGATAGAACAAGGATGAAGACATGATGACATCATAAATATGAAATTTTAGTGAGACTCATGAGTGGAGTTGAGTACAGTCAGAGATGGACCAGCGAGTGTTCATAATAAACTAAGTTGTGAGTTGCCTGTCACAAGTCCCAAGATGGATATAGTTTCTGATTTTGTTGACAGAGCAGAAGTACGTTGAGAAACCTTTCTTAAGGTAAATGCAAATATGTGGATCCTAGTGTATTTTTACAGGTTTGAAAAGACTTATTTCAAGAGATAGCAGATTCAGAGTCAGTTCATGCTACATATGTTGTCAAGCAATGTTTGCTTGATGTATACACTATTGGATATCTAGTTTGCATATTTCTCCGGTATTATGGTTCATATTAAGCAAATTCAGTTTTTTTTTGAAGTTTGAAGAAATTCAAATTCAGATTTGAAGAAGACTTTTGAAGAAAAGGTTTAAAGGTCAATTCAGGAGTATAAGTTTGAAGCTTATGACAATTTACAGATGAATGAAGCTACATATCCAGTTCAGTTTGTACCAATATGACATTGTAGGGGGGATTGTTGGAAAACAATGTCACATCAGTCCAAAATCCATTTAGGGCAGAAACCCTAATTTTGGTACTTAGTCATTTTTGGCACAAAAATGGGTAAAATTTTAATGAACCTATCTTGTAGAGCTTGAAGAGAGCTTTTCAATGGTATATGACATTCAGTCATCAGAGATCAGATTTGGGAGAAAACCCTAACCCTAGTTTTCTGCTGACTTAGGGTTTTGACCGCATTTGATAGCTCTCAGCATGAGGATCATAAAAATGTTGTCAGATCACTCATCAAATAGTCAGAAGTGTGAAAATGAAGGTCAAGAAGCTATTTTTAAAGTTAGCTAAAAGCAACTTTAAAATAAAGCAAAACCACATTAAAAATAGCGATTTAACTTTTTTTAGCTAAAAGCAACTTTAAAATAAAGCAAAACCACATTAAAAATAGCGATTTAACTTATAAAAAAAGGCGATCACATAATTTGAAGGCGAAAAAATCAGCTTTTGCGATTCTGCTTTATTTTAGTCTCTTGGGAGACTTATGGCCTATAAAAAGGTGCCTTGGGGTCACTTTTAGAGTTATCTACACCAATTGCAACACCAGCTTTGGTTCCTCAGTAGAGATGGTGCTCTAGCACACATGGGGCAGCCATGGTTCACTCTAGGAGCATGTTGAGGAGCAGCTATGGAGTTCTTCTTGGAGAAGAGTGTGCTCACACTCTTGCTTATGGAGAGGACTTATCTATAAGCATCTTGGTGGTGTGGATCAGCCATCTACATAATGTATTTGAAGATTGTCTTCTACATGAAGATTTCGGTGTACTTCAAAGACATTGGATGGAGCTTAACATAAGATTGCATCTTATGTTAACAATTCAGGTACATATTCTCTTTATGCACACAGGTACTACTTGGAGTTTATGGAGGCGGTGGCATCCATATTTGGAGGTGTCCTATTCGGCATATCTAAAGGAGAATCAGTACATGCATGCTACATGCACATTCAGATGAGGTGTTAGAGAATGTGTTTCCACATGAGTATGAGGATTTCTGTTGGCAACATGTTAGCATTCTATGCTAATTTTGTAAGTATGTGATCTTTCACACACACATCTGATTTAGGGTCTCCCATAGCCTAAAATCAGATTAGGGTTTTCTGAATATCAGATTCACACTGATCTTTCCTCTTTCTGTCACTCATATTCACTCTTCTACAACCTATCATATCATACATGTCATACATATTCAGATTTCTGTCCCTACATCTAAATACTCACATCTAAATACTCATCCATCTATTTCAGTTCACATAGAGTGGTTGAGAGTTTTGCTCCCACATTGTAAATTGACATTTGTATATTATTATTTATATGATTAAGTGTGGTATGTTGATGTTTGTCAACATTGGAAGATTACTTGAATGTATATTTTAGATCCTGGACCTATGGGACCTGTGGAATTTGTTATGGGCCTACCTAATTTCCAACATTTGATATTAGAGCTCCCAGGCTCCGAGACTCCCAGGTTCCCAAAATCCAAGGTTTACAACATAGGGTTTCAAAGCATCTTCTAACATTTGACATACACACACTTAATCTAGATGAGTAGAGATTTGAGAATTAGACAATTCAGTCACATGTTTATTTATCAGTGTGGAGTATGAAGTTGATGATCTGTTAGCAACCGAATACTTTTGGAAGAGTAAAGTTACTTTACAGAAGTATTGCTTGAAGACCAAGACTTGATGAAGAGAAGGCTATTTCAAATTCAAGGAAAAACAATGGTTTGGAGAAGATGAATTAATCAGATCAACATCAAATCACAGGTATTAGTTTCTACCATCATATTGTCATTTGTAGGTCATATCTTAGAAGAGCGGTTATGAAGTGATTTGAAGGATTCAAGAAGTGCTTTTAAACACTTTCATTACTTTGAAAGTTAAAAGCATTAGCTACATCAAAACATGTATCTAAAGGTTGTTCTTGACAGTTTTGATAGATCTCTTTCATGGCAAGAAAGCTCATCTAAGAAGACAAATTTAGAGATCATATCAGTTTTGTTTTCAGCCAACCTTGTGTTGTAAGTTTGTTGGAAGTTTTTTGATAAGATCTAGTACCTAGAAAGGTAATTCAACATTCAATCAAAAGGTTGGTGAATTCAGTCATATCAAGTAGAGTGTTGATTCAGCATATGAGGAGATGGAGCTGAGATGATGAAGAGATATGAGGAGATGGTAAAACATGATTCTATATTCACTTCCATTTGTATACCATGTTTGTTTTGTCTCTTACTCTTAGTACCAGAGGAAGAGAAAAATTCATTTGAAGAAGATAAGAGTGCTTGCTACTTCAAGATGAAGAGAACAAAAGGTATGGAAGAGAAGTTTGAAGATGTTGACATCATCAGGTGGAAGAAAGATGCAGAAGAAGAGGGTCCAACAATTCCAAAGGGAAAGTAAGACTTTCTTCTCTCTCTTATATTTTCCATATACTTTTCCTACTTTTATCCTCTACATCCAAAGACAAGTCTACGAGAACATCTTGTGTGAAGATAGTCTAAAGAAGAAGCAGTTTTTTGTTTTGCATTATACTTGGTCATGTTTTAGTAGGTTTTGACAAAGAATTACATTGAGAGAAAGAAAAGCAGGGGATGTATGAGCTATCTTTTAGTTGAAGCTTTTAAGCAGGCAGCTTATATGTTCCCTCAAAGAATTCTTGGAGTGTCAATACAGAGCTACTTAGTATATGACAAGTTGCAGAGAAGTATATTTCTTCTTTATCTAACTCTTGAGGTAAAAGAGTATTTGTAGCAGATGTTGAAGACTTGAAGTGAAGTTCTTGATTTGGAAAAGTTACCTCATATTCAGAAAATTCAGAAATTTCAGTATTTTCAGAAAATTCAGAATTTTAGTATTTTCAAAAAAATTAGAAATTTCAGTATTTTCAGGAAAATTCAGATTTTTTGTTGTAGCAGTCAGATGGAGAATCTTCTTTCTATGTTTGTCTTGACTTTTGGATACATGCTTGTATGCAAAAAGGGATCCTATCACTTGATTGAGAAGTGGAGTTAGCCAAAAGAAAGTCAAGCAGGTACTATCAGATTTCACCCGGGAAGAATATGAAGATATGAAGTATCAACTTGCAGCTTTTGGAGCTCTCAAGGTGAGAAGTTTGTCCACTTATGTTTCAATAGGAGTTGCAAATTCTTGGAAAGGATCTAGTTGAAGAAAAGTTTTACAACTTTATGTGAGAAGCATGGACACTTAGAGACATTCAGGTAGCAAATCAAACACTCAGTCATGAAGGTTTTATAAGAGCAGATTCTACACAGGTATTTTGTTGGAAAGATCTTGATAGATCTTGAATGATCTTGAATGATCTTGAAGATCTTGAGTATTTATGAGTGAGTTGTCTATCCTTTGTTTGTAAAGTTCTTAACATTGGAAGAAGTAAGTCAAAGATTCAGATTCTATCATATTAGTATAGCAGAGAAATAGAAGAAGATACTTGTTATGTTACAGAAGATTATGGATTCTAAAATGCTTTCAGTAAGGTTTTTGTTATCATGTAATAGATCAGCTAACCTTATGGGAAGTTGAGAAAGTAACCGTGGAAGTTATTGGCAATGGCAGTGCTAATAAAAAGGGTTCAAAGATTTTGTTTCGGATACAAGTATTGATCACTGAAGATAAGATTTTTTGAAAGAAGGAAGACGTTCCAGATTTCATAAAGTCTGATATATTTGAAAGAATTCTGGATATTAGTGTTAAATAATCAGGGGGGTGATGAAACATGAAGACTTATTTTCAGCCATATGTGAAAGAATGTAGAGTCATACCTATAGGTATTCCTATTTCAGGTATTCCTATATTTCCTTTTTCAGTTTCTCTTTATGTTCCAGCTTTGAAAGAAGAAGGAAGATGGAGAATGTTTGGAGAAAGTTCTTG
Organism: Ceratopteris richardii; assembly: GCA_020310875.1. Classification (NCBI taxonomy): domain Eukaryota; kingdom Viridiplantae; phylum Streptophyta; class Polypodiopsida; order Polypodiales; family Pteridaceae; genus Ceratopteris; species Ceratopteris richardii. The sequence continues at coordinate 33,270,027 of CM035417.1, forward strand.
TTAGGTGTTCCTGTTCAGGAGAAAGTTCCAGAGTTCTATTGAAGAGAAACTTGGTATTTCAGAGAGGTATGTTTGAGAGGTGTGCACATATATGTTTATACGAGACTCTGAAGGAAAGAGGTATGGACTTATAGATAGAACAAGGATGAAGACATGATGACATCATAAATATGAAATTTTAGTGAGACTCATGAGTGGAGTTGAGTACAGTCAGAGATGGACCAGCGAGTGTTCATAATAAACTAAGTTGTGAGTTGCCTGTCACAAGTCCCAGGATGGATATAGTTTCTGATTTTGTTGACAGAGCAAAAGTACGTTGAGAAACCTTTCTTAAGGTAAATGCAAATATGTGGATCCTAGTGTATTTTTACAGGTTTGAAAAGACTTATTTCAAGAGATAGCAGATTCAGAGTCAGTTCATGCTACATATGTTGTCAAGCAATGTTTGCTTGATGTATACACTATTGGATATCTAGTTTGCATATTTCTCCGGTATTATGGTTCATATTAAGCAAATTCAGTTTTTTTTGGAAGTTTGAAGAAATTCAAATTCAGATTTGAAGAAGACTTTTGAAGAAAAGGTTTAAAGGTCAATTCAGGAGTATAAGTTTGAAGCTTATGACAATTTACAGATGAATGAAGCTACATATCCAGTTCAGTTTGTACCAATATGACATTGTAGGGGGGATTGTTGGAAAACAATGTCACATCAGTCCAAAATCCATTTAGGGCAGAAACCCTAATTTTGGTACTTAGTCATTTTTGGCACAAAAATGGGTAAAATTTTAATGAACCTATCTTGTAGAGCTTGAACAGAGCTTTTCAATGGTATATGACATTCAGTCATCGGAGATCAGATTTGGGAGAAAACCCTAACCCTAGTTTTCTGCTGACTTAGGGTTTTGACCGCATTTGATAGCTCTCAGCATGAGGATCATAAAAATGTTGTCAGATCACTCATCAAATAGTCAGAAGTGTGAAAATGAAGGTCAAGAAGCTATTTTTAAAGTTAGCTAAAAGCAACTTTAAAATAAAGCAAAACCACATTAAAAATAGCGATTTAACTTTTTTTAGCTAAAAGCAACTTTAAAATAAAGCAAAACCACATTAAAAATAGCGATTTAACTTATAAAAAAAGGCGATCACATAATTTGAAGGCGAAAAAATCAGCTTTTGCGATTCTGCTTTATTTTAGTCTCTTGGGAGACTTATGGCCTATAAAAAGGTGCCTTGGGGTCACTTTTAGAGTTATCTACACCAATTGCAACACCAGCTTTGGTTCCTCAGTAGAGATGGTGCTCTAGCACACATGGGGCAGCCATGGTTCACTCTAGGAGCATGTTGAGGAGCAGCTATGGAGTTCTTCTTGGAGAAGAGTGTGCTCACACTCTTGCTTATGGAGAGGACTTACCTATAAGCATCTTGGTGGTGTGGATCAGCCATCTACATAATGTATTTGAAGATTGTCTTCTACATGAAGATTTCGGTGTACTTCAAAGACATTGGATGGAGCTTAACATAAGATTGCATCTTATGTTAACAATTCAGGTACATATTCTCTTTATGCACACAGGTACTACTTGGAGTTTATGGAGGCGGTGGCATCCATATTTGGAGGTGTCCTATTCGGCATATCTAAAGGAGAATCAGTACATGCATGCTACATGCACATTCAGATGAGGTGTTAGAGAATGTGTTTCCACATGAGTATGAGGATTTCTGTTGGCAACATGTTAGCATTCTATGCTAATTTTGTAAGTATGTGATCTTTCACACACACATCTGATTTAGGGTCTCCCATAGCCTAAAATCAGATTAGGGTTTTCTGAATATCAGATTCACACTGATCTTTCCTCTTTCTGTCACTCATATTCACTCTTCTACAACCTATCATATCATACATCTCATACATATTCAGATTTCTGTCCCTACATCTAAATACTCATCCATCTATTTCAGTTCACATAGAGTGGTTGAGAGTTTTGCTCCCACATTGTAAATTGACATTTGTATATTATTATTTATATGATTAAGTGTGGTATGTTGATGTTTGTCAACATTGAAAGATTACTTGAATGTATATTTTAGATCCTGGACCTATGGGACCTGTGGAATTTGTTATGGGCCTACCTAATTTCCAACATTTGATATTAGAGCTCCCAGGCTCCGAGACTCCCAGGTTCCCAAAATCCAAGGTTTACAACATAGGGTTTCAAAGCATCTTCTAACATTTGACATATACACACTTAATCTAGATGAGTAGAGATTTGAGAATTAGACAATTCAGTCACATGTTTATTTATCAGTGTGGAGTATGAAGTTGATGATCTGTTAGCAACCGAATACTTTTGGAAGAGTAAAGTTACTTTACAGAAGTATTGCTTGAAGACCAAGACTTGATGAAGAGAAGGCTATTTCAAATTCAAGGAAAAACAATGGTTTGGAGAAGATGAATTAATCAGATCAACATCAAATCACAGGTATTAGTTTCTACCATCATATTGTCATTTGTAGGTCATATCTTAGAAGAGCGGTTATGAAGTGATTTGAAGGATTCAAGAAGTGCTTTTAAACACTTTCATTACTTTGAAAGTTAAAAGCATTAGCTACATCAAAACATGTATCTAAAGGTTGTTCTTGACAGTTTTGATAGATCTCTTTCATGGCAAGAAAGCTCATCTAAGAAGACAAATTTAGAGATCATATCAGTTTTGTTTTCAGCCAACCTTGTGTTGTAAGTTTGTTGGAAGTTTTTTGATAAGATCTAGTACCTAGAAAGGTAATTCAACATTCAATCAAAAGGTTGGTGAATTCAGTCATATCAAGTAGAGTGTTGATTCAGCATATGAGGAGATGGAGCTGAGATGATGAAGAGATATGAGGAGATGGTAAAACATGATTCTATATTCACTTCCATTTGTATACCATGTTTGTTTTGTCTCTTACTCTTAGTACCAGAGGAAGAGAAAAATTCATTTGAAGAAGATAAGAGTGCTTGCTACTTCAAGATGAAGAGAACAAAAGGTATGGAAGAGAAGTTTGAAGATGTTGACATCATCAGGTGGAAGAAAGATGCAGAAGAAGAAGGTCCAACAATTCCAAAGGGAAAGTAAGACTTTCTTCTCTCTCTTATATTTTCCATATACTTTTCCTACTTTTATCCTCTACATCCAAAGACAAGTCTACGAGAACATCTTGTGTGAAGATAGTCTAAAGAAGAAGCAGTTTTTTGTTTTGCATTATACTTGGTCATGTTTTAGTAGGTTTTGACAAAGAATTACATTGAGAAAAAGAAAAGCAGGGGATGTATGAGCTATCTTTTAGTTGAAGCTTTTAAGCAGGCAGCTTATATGTTCCCTCAAAGAATTCTTGGAGTGTCAATACAGAGCTACTTAGTATATGACAAGTTGCAGAGAAGTATATTTCTTCTTTATCTAACTCTTGAGGTAAAAGAGTATTTGTAGCAGATGTTGAAGACTTGAAGTGAAGTTCTTGATTTGGAAAAGTTACCTCATATTCAGAAAATTCAGAAATTTCAGTATTTTCAGAAAATTCAGAATTTTAGTATTTTCAAAAAAATTAGAAATTTCAGTATTTTCAGGAAAATTCAGATTTTTTGTTGTAGCAGTCAGATGGAGAATCTTCTTTCTATGTTTGTCTTGACTTTTGGATACATGCTTGTATGCAAAAAGGGATCCTATCACTTGATTGAGAAGTGGAGTTAGCCAAAAGAAAGTCAAGCAGGTACTATCAGATTTCACCCGGGAAGAATATGAAGATATGAAGTATCAACTTGCAGCTTTTGGAGCTCTCAAGGTGAGAAGTTTGTCCACTTATGTTTCAATAGGAGTTGCAAATTCTTGGAAAGGATCTAGTTGAAGAAAAGTTTTACAACTTTATGTGAGAAGCATGGACACTTAGAGACATTCAGGTAGCAAATCAAACATTCAGTCATGAAGGTTTTATAAGAGCAGATTCTACACAGGTATTTTGTTGGAAAGATCTTGATAGATCTTGAATGATCTTGAATGATCTTGAAGATCTTGAGTATTTATGAGTGAGTTGTCTATCCTTTGTTTGTAAAGTTCTTAACATTGGAAGAAGTAAGTCAAAGATTCAGATTCTATCATATTAGTATAGCAGAGAAATAGAAGAAGATACTTGTTATGTTACAGAAGATTATGGATTCTAAAATGCTTTCAGTAAGGTTTTTGTTATCATGTAATAGATCAGCTAACCTTATGGGAAGTTGAGAAAGTAACCGTGGAAGTTATTGGCAATTGCAGTGCTAATAAAAAGGGTTCAAAGATTTTGTTTCAGATACAAGTATTGATCACTGAAGATAAGATTTTTTGAAAGAAGGAAGACGTTCCAGATTTCATAAAGTCTGATATATTTGAAAGAATTCTGGATATTAGTGTTAAATAATCAGGGGGGTGATGAAACATGAAGACTTATTTTCAGCCATATGTGAAAGAATGTAGAGTCATACCTATAGGTATTCCTATTTCAGGTATTCCTATATTTCCTTTTTCAGTTTCTCTTTATGTTCCAGCTTTGAAAGAAGAAGGAAGATGGAGAATGTTTGGAGAAAGTTCTTGTTAGGTGTTCCTGTTCAGGAGAAAGTTCCAGAGTTCTATTGAAGAGAAACTTGGTATTTCAGAGAGGTATGTTTGAGAGGTGTGCACATATATGTTTATACCAGACTCTGAAGGAAAGAGGTATGGACTTATAGATAGAACAAGGATGAAGACATGATGACATCATAAATATGAAATTTTAGTGAGACTCATGAGTGGAGTTGAGTACAGTCAGAGATGGACCAGCGAGTGTTCATAATAAACTAAGTTGTGAGTTGCCTGTCACAAGTCCCAAGATGGATATAGTTTCTGATTTTGTTGACAGAGCAGAAGTACGTTGAGAAACCTTTCTTAAGGTAAATGCAAATATGTGGATCCTAGTGTATTTTTACAGGTTTGAAAAGACTTATTTCAAGAGATAGCAGATTCAGAGTCAGTTCATGCTACATATGTTGTCAAGCAATGTTTGCTTGATGTATACACTATTGGATATCTAGTTTGCATATTTCTCCGGTATTATGGTTCATATTAAGCAAATTCAGTTTTTTTTTGAAGTTTGAAGAAATTCAAATTCAGATTTGAAGAAGACTTTTGAAGAAAAGGTTTAAAGGTCAATTCAGGAGTATAAGTTTGAAGCTTATGACAATTTACAGATGAATGAAGCTACATATCCAGTTCAGTTTGTACCAATATGACATTGTAGGGGGGATTGTTGGAAAACAATGTCACATCAGTCCAAAATCCATTTAGGGCAGAAACCCTAATTTTGGTACTTAGTCATTTTTGACACAAAAATGGGTAAAATTTTAATGAACCTATCTTGTAGAGCTTGAAGAGAGCTTTTCAATGGTATATGACATTCAGTCATCAGAGATCAGATTTGGGAGAAAACCCTAACCCTAGTTTTCTGCTGACTTAGGGTTTTGACCGCATTTGATAGCTCTCAGCATGAGGATCATAAAAATGTTGTCAGATCACTCATCAAATAGTCAGAAGTGTGAAAACGAAGGTCAAGAAGCTATTTTTAAAGTTAGCTAAAAGCAACTTTAAAATAAAGCAAAACCACATTAAAAATAGCGATTTAACTTTTTTTAGCTAAAAGCAACTTTAAAATAAAGCAAAACCACATTAAAAATAGCGATTTAACTTATAAAAAAAGGCGATCACATAATTTGAAGGCGAAAAAATCAGCTTTTGCGATTCTGCTTTATTTTAGTCTCTTGGGAGACTTATGGCCTATAAAAAGGTGCCTTGGGGTCACTTTTAGAGTTATCTACACCAATTGCAACACCAGCTTTGGTTCCTCAGTAGAGATGGTGCTCTAGCACACATGGGGCAGCCATGGTTCACTCTAGGAGCATGTTGAGGAGCAGCTATGGAGTTCTTCTTGGAGAAGAGTGTGCTCACACTCTTGCTTATGGAGAGGACTTACCTATAAGCATCTTGGTGGTGTGGATCAGCCATCTACATAATGTATTTGAAGATTGTCTTCTACATGAAGATTTCGGTGTACTTCAAAGACATTGGATGGAGCTTAACATAAGATTGCATCTTATGTTAACAATTCAGGTACATATTCTCTTTATGCACACAGGTACTACTTGGAGTTTATGGAGGCGGTGGCATCCATATTTGGAGGTGTCCTATTCGGCATATCTAAAGGAGAATCAGTACATGCATGCTACATGCACATTCAGATGAGGTGTTAGAGAATGTGTTTCCACATGAGTATGAGGACTTCTGTTGTTAACATGTTAGCATTCTATGCTAATTTTGTAAGTATGTGATCTTTCACACACACATCTGATTTAGGGTCTCCCATAGCCTAAAATCAGATTAGGGTTTTCTGAATATCAGATTCACACTGATCTTTCCTCTTTCTGTCACTCATATTCACTCTTCTACAACCTATCATATCATACATCTCATACATATTCAGATTTCTGTCCCTACATCTAAATACTCATCCATCTATTTCAGTTCACATAGAGTGGTTGAGAGTTTTGCTCCCACATTGTAAATTGACATTTGTATATTATTATTTATATGATTAAGTGTGGTATGTTGATGTTTGCCAATATTGGAAGATTACTTGAATTTATGTTGTAGATCGTGGACCTATGGGACCTGTGGAATTTGTTATGGGCCTACCTAGTTTCCAACATCCATGTAACTTGGCCTGACTACAAAACCATCCGTCGTGAGTCGGAGAAGATAATCTCTATAAAAAGCAATCTTTGTGCCCAACTCCTTAGTAGGCTCTACCATGTTCTCCTAGTATCCAGCTGAATTCAAGTCTTGACGGATGAGGCTAGTAATCTCTGTCCGTGTCAAAGTGAGAGATGGAGCCTCCAAAGAGTACTAGAAGGGAGGTAGTCTGTCCATGTTAAATCCATGCATCTCGAACCATGATGTCATTTGTGCATACCAGCAAGCCGTATCTCTCTATAGGGCCAACTGTCGAGAGGACTCAAGAGAGAGTCGGGCATATCTACCTTTGGGGAGATCCCACAATCTATGGACGAAAGACACTGATCTAGTAAGTGCCTCAATCACTGCAGGGGGCAGCTATTTCTGCCCTAATAATCTCATGAGGTACCAAAGCCTTGGCTCTAATCATCCGGGAGATCATAGATACCAAAGGCCCCTCCATCCCTCTCCATCCATCCGTGCTACGAGCTCTACCATGAAAGCCGACAGAAGGTCCCCAAATTTGCACTCCATAAAGCATGGCTGATGTCACAAGAGTATCAAAAAGCCAAAGTTTGGTGTGAGGTTCCTGAAAGTGAACCTTCGAACAGATTATCTCTAATCTGCCCAAGGCTGCATAGGCTCTGGTCAATCTAGATTCGGCTGCACTCCTCATTGAAAAGATAGGACCGCTAAAGACTACCCCAAAATATGTATATGCATTTGTATACTCCACACTCTCCTGACCATAAGTAAATGTGGGAGCTGATCTCCTTACCCTCTGCGGTGTAGTGTTGAACACCATAACCTTGGTTTTACCAAGGTTGAAAGACAACCCACTATCTTGTGCAAATACATGTAACACATCCAACTGCTGTTGCATTCCTTTTAGGGAGTCAGCAATTAGCACAATGTCATCAGCATATGACAACAATGGGATCCAAGTTCCTGCTAGTGCTTCTCCTCTGTTCCTTAGTCGCTCAATGTAATCAGAAGCCTCATCCACATACATACCAAACAGTGTAGGAGATAGCGGACATCCCTGTTTCACTCCTATATTGGAGTGAACCAAAGTAGAAGTCCCCTCTAGAGTGCGTACTTGCCCCACAACTGATCTGTATAATGCCATAATCCCCCAGGTGAGCTCTAGGGTATCCCCATGGCCTGCAATCGCCTCATCAATCTAGCTCTGGGCACTGTATCAA